>JADLZK010012970.1:0-66829 GCA_015847255.1 Hyparrhenia diplandra
ATTATAATTTGATCCCGCGAACCGATAAACGAAAGCAACTACAACTAAAACGCTGATGACTACTATCTCGCCGCTGATGGGACGAGGGGTGGCGGGCGCATACACCCCGATGAAAGGACCGCAAAGTTTACGGTAGAAGACGGGTCGATCGGAGTCGAAGGAGAGCACATCGCGGCAACCGAAAAGATAAATTTTAGATGTCGCCAGAGGTAGAAGATGAAGCTCCAAGTCAAATCCTCGAAAGGCGAAGTAGTCGAGCCAACGCCGGATGAGCAGTGCCGGATAGGTGATGTGGTCGATGTGATTGAAGGGTACATTGAGTAGGTCGAGGCGGGAGGCTAGGCCTATGGACATCGGGCCGTAGCCGGTGACACGTAAAAATCTTGACACACTAATGCCGGAGAAACGGCGCGGTCGGCTTGGGAGATGTCCAATGAAAAGTATAGGGCCAGCCTTCTTCATCGACAACTCACCCAATGTCACATTCATATCCCCGCATGCTATATGCAACAAGTGAAAGGACACGACAAGGGGTTTCGTGGTATCCTAGAGATCGTGGGCCCCTGGCCGGGAATCAGAAGGCCGAATCCGATGAGGCTTGCGAGCCAACGCTTGAGACAAGCCGGGCGCCGCTGGACGAGGCATGTGGGGGGGAGTCGAGACGGCGATGGATCTCGCAGAGGATGTCTTCATTGCCGAGCACCGCGGAGACTGGCCGCGGATTCGCTGCGGCAACTCGGAGGCTCCAGGTCTTCACCGTCGAATTCATTGCCACCGCTGGCTCGGCAAGCTCGCTCGCTACCGGGCAATGAAATGATCTCGCCGACGTGATAGCGGGCGGCATATCGGGCCTTTTCTCCTTGGAGATGGAAGGTCCTGAAGGGTCGCCGCGCGGGGCCGGGCCACGACTGGCGCCCCGGGCGCCGTGACGAAGTTCGCCCGAGAGGTTGCGAGGTGGATTTCAAAGCTAGCTTGACCACCGCGGGAGCTCGCGCGGTGAACTTGGTGCGCCTCGCTGGATCTGGCGATGTCGGGCGGCGCGGGCGCCGCCGCCGACATGTTTGGCGTGCTCGGGGTAACCACGCTTAGGCGGGTGCCCTCGCCCAGAAGCCCATTCCCCGCAGCAGGGAAAATCGGCCAGAGCGAGTAGCCGCTTCCTTTCAGACGCATGCCTCCTCGACGCCGAGATCTGGTACTCGGTGTATGTTGACGGTCACTAACGACATATTTTTCCCTGGCCAACTTACTACCATAAAGGAGTGAAACTATACCTTTTTATACTCATATACATTTATCACTAATATATTTCCACTTGTAGTGTCGAGATGTATTTTGTAGTATTTATAATAAAAACAGGTGGAAATACGACCAGTACGCAGAACCTCGAAAGCGCATTTAATACTTCAAGCCCGGGGTGAAATGGACCAAAACGCCGGAGTTGGGCCGAGCAAACACCACCAGCCAGACTTTTCGTGCCCAACAACGCCACCCCGCCGAAGGCCTGAATTTTGCTTAACCTGGGGGTGCGCCGCACCCCAAGGTGCGGCCGCACCCCCCCCGAGGCGTTTCGCCCAGCCTTGGGGAGGCGGTTCATTAACCTGCCTTTCAGGGGTTACCGACGTGGGATGGTCGGTTTGGTCTAATTAGGAAGGCGCATAAGGTCGGTTTTTTGTGTAATTTAGCACTTAGGCCCTCCCCAAGTGTATAAGTAGCCCCCTCTCTCCCTCATTAGACACACAATCATTCAAGGCAAGAGCTCTCCCTCTTCTTAGTAGAGCTCTTCCTTTACCACATACAACACAAGGAGATCCACAATGTAGTAGAGAGGATTCTTCCTCTTAGTTCTAGTGGAGAGTGAGAGAGGGAAGAGTAGAAGAGGGCTTGGCCCTTCTCCATGGAGTCCCGTGTGTGCCTCCCGATGCCGCGGATCCGGGTGGCCTGAGTGCTTGGGACTTATCGGCACCCGCCACGCTTAGTACCTCTACAAGCTACTTACACTTTGGTAAGAAAGCTTGTGATTATCTTTTCGCTTATTGTTCTTCAAGTATATTATCTTAGCTGTTATAGACTTGCGGGATCGATAATCGTACCTTCGGTCGTAACTCTTGGAGAAGGAACTCTTTGACCGGGAACCTTGATCGACCCAAGAGTTGTGGATGGTAGTGCAAACGTGGTGTTTGGGCTAGCGTTCACCTATTTTTTTACGGCATCCCATGGTTGAGGGGGTAGGCGGCCGGGTCGCGGACAAGCCTTGACCGCCCCTTGAAATCCCCCCACGCTCGGGCCGCGGACGTGAGCTAATTCGCGGAAGTCGCTGCCAGCTTGAGCGCTACGGTGCCCAAAAAGGAGATAACAAGCCCTAGAAATCTCGCCCGAAAAACCTAAGCCCATAAAGATACCTCACTATCCATAGTTATCCTAGGGTGGCCCCGTTTCAAAGATTAGAGCGCAAACCGCTCCCCTCGTGGAAAATACGATACCCTCAATACTTCCGGTGAAAGCTACAACGACAATTCCGCGGCGCTTTGCGGATTTATCCGCATAACGTTAAGAAACGCCAACAAGCTTTTCGGGCGCCGCTGCCGGGAATGGTTGTCGTAATTCTCTCCGAGCCTAGAGCACCCGTGTGTTGTATCTAAAAAAACAAAAATAGTTATTTATTTTTCTCTTTCAAAATGAAGCCTACTCCATTTCAAAAACCTTCGCCTTCGGTGGGGAGTTCACAAGAGCCACAATCTTTTCAAAACCAAAATTTTTATTCGGCTATGAACTCACCCTAATTTTTTAAAAAACTTTTTGTTCGGGCACTCCATCTCTCGTGACCATTTTGAAAATCTATGTTGCCACCTACGAGATTTCGAGGAATTATGATCATGCCTCAAAGCATTCCTAGCATGATCCAAGAATCAAATTCTCATGTGGAATTTGTTTCATTTCCCTCCCTCATAGGGAAAGCAAAACAATAGTACACTATTGTCGTAGGAACTTTGAATGGGGACTGAGAAGAACTCAAAGACAATTTTTTGTCTAGCATTCTTCCCCATCAATGCCTACCAAGGACAATCCTCGATCTCAAGTAGGATGAGAAGGAGTCCATAGGTGCAGCCTAGGCGAGGATCATAATGTTTATACATGTTGGCCTAGACTTGTCATTACCCGATAGTGTGCTTTTGCATATCTTTTGTTCGGGTCTTGACATAGATGCTGCCCTATGCCTTGACATGACCGTTAGAGGGTCGTTTCCATGTAAACCTACAACGGAACATAGGAAAATCCTTGAACACATCCTAGAGAAGTTTGCTTCTCCCGTTGTAGAACATATTCCCTCCATATTAAGGGCATGTCGTGCAATGAGGAGCCCTCATCGGGTCGAGCCATTCCCCAAACCGCCATTTGGAAACGACCGTTGAGCCCTCTCCGAATCTCGAACATCGAAGGAAGGAATGTTTTATCCTTCGAGTTCGCGATTGAATTCAAGGATGATGACAGTAACCTCGTGAAATAGAGGTACGCTTTTAGACTTTCATATCTATCTCATCCTTGACTTCAATCCTCTCATAGGCTACCCTCTAGAAAAAAAAAGCTTTTTCACTAAAAACCAATAGAGAAGAGCCGTGATGAGAAGTTGGGAAAAGATTGCTTCCCGCCTCTCACACCTAGACATCCCAAAGGCTTAAGCATCTTCCCAACCAAACCCGCTCGAGGAGGCGAAGTTCATAACTCGTTTCGCTTCACCCAAGTTGCTTCCGCATCTTAGTGAAATGAAACACCTGCCGCTTCTCACCCGAACACAAGTCATGTCCCTCTAGTTAACAAAACGTTGTTCTCGACAATAGTCAAGATTCAACGTTCATCCTTCATGTCACATCTTTCAAGGATAAACCCTCATGTGCCATGGACATGCACGGCGACAACTCTTTAGACCAAGCAGAAATATGTTGTTGAGCATAACAAGTTGTCAATTGAGACTTCTTACATGCTCACCTGTGGGTCTTCTTGAGTTTGTCTTGCTTCTAGCAGAGAGTGCTTCTCGGCGAAGATCACAACCATCTCTTAGTTCTCTTTGTAAACCCTTTTAAGAGAATGGTTGCAAGTCTCGTAGTAGCATGATGACGCTTAACCTTGCAAAATTTTGAGCGTATTGCTAAATTCTTAGTGGTGAAATTGGGAACTTCACCACCATCACCGCAGGATGTTTTCCCGCGGTCAAGCTTACGACCATAAACAAAAGCAACTGCCGGGAGATACCCAGGACTATCAAAAATAAAAATAAAAAAAAAGTTTATGTGTTTCTTATTATTGTCATAAAAAAAAAAAATTTATAAAAATCCTCTCATTAAAAAAAATAATAATTATTTTATCTCTTTTTTATTTCCTCATAAAAAAGCACAAAAAGTCTTTCTCTCTTCTTATTAATAAAAAGCAAGAACATGTTATCAAGTTAGTATGCACCTTCGGGTATTCTTGTCGCTAACCATTTTGGTGGAGATCGATTAAGAAGAACAAAGAGGCATGCGACGCTCGAGAACATGGGGGTTACAAAAAAAAACTATGAAGCCCATGGGTGATGGAAGATGCTCAAGAGGAGACAGGACACGCACACTTGACTTTTACACAAAAAGTCTAAGTGTGGGGAAGATGGTGACAATCTCAAGTTCCATCCATCTGGGGGGTCATACAAAAAAATGATGAATAAAAGATGATGTCAGCCCTGCCTTGCTAAAAAAAAAAAAGAGAGAAGAAGAGGAGGAGAAAGGGTTTAAAAAAAGGATAGAAAGAGAAATAAAGTCTTACCAAAAAAAAAAAAAAAGGAGAGATAATAAAAAAGAGAGAAAAAAGGGGCGATGAAAAAGAAAAACAGAGAAACAAAAGTAAAGTAAAAAAGAGAGAGAGAGTTGGTGAAAAAATGAAAAAATATAGAAAAAAAAATAATAAGAAAGAGAGGAAGGAGCAGGTTGGCCCCACAAGGTCAAGGAACATACCAATGTGTTGCTCGACTCCACCCTTCCTTGCTTTAACAAGCAAGAAGGGCTCGCTCATTCATTCTTTGCCGCTATCATCAAGGCCCATGGCCCGCACACACGCCGCGGTGTGTGCTTGGCCTAGCCTTGAGATACACTGACAAAGCCATCATGCACCGCGCAGCAACAACTTTGATGTTTCATCCATTAAAGTTGCCCGTAAGTATATCCGTGTATGCAAGGGAAATAAATGTTCACCAAACACTCTTACTCATATTTGTCTCCATAGTTCACAACATACAATTTCATGCTTCCTTTGTTATGACATATGCTTTGTGTTTGGGTACATTTACACGCGTAATGCATCCATAGATCTTTTAAATTGAGCATGGTGCTTAGGTTAAAAAGATCTCCTTTAATCAAAATTCGACATGGTGTTGGATCTTGATTAATGAACTTAGAGCTTTGTTGTCATGATCTATGGGAGTATCTTATGTTGGAGATAAATAAAGGCTATGTTATTCATTGCTTCTTTATGTTATCCTTGCCGGAGTGATGATGAGGTGAAAAAATAAAGTTCTTACAATAAAGGTTCCACGGTGTTCAAATAGGTAGAACCATGTGTGTTAGTATTGTTTTGTTTTGTTTTTCTTTGTTTTAAATAAAACCAGGTACAAAAAACCAAGTGTGGGGAGATCTCTTTAAACACAATGAACAAACTTCTAAGACCTCCCCAAAGACAATGCACAAACACCGAAAGCAATTCATGATGGAGGAGGACGAGACGAACGACTACCATTAACTCTTTCCTCTTCAAACGGTGGTTTGTGCAAAAACTCTCACTCTCACATCTCACAATAATAATAAAAAGGGGAGAGAAGAGAAGGGGAGAGATGAGAGAAGAGGTGATAAACCTTTCAACCCCAAGTTTCTTGTCCCTGTTTTTGGTGATGACATCAAAAGACAAGCTTGGGGGAGCCTCCAATCCCGCGACCAATCACAACTCCAAATTATTACAAGACAAGCTAGCACAACCATGAAAGGTAAGTAAAGAGCTAGCTTGGGGAGGACTCCAAGAAAGGTAATGTGCATCTCACATTTTGATTATATTCTCTATCTTATGAAATGATGAGTTATGCTAAAAAAGGGGGGGGAGACAAAAATTCCATTCCTATACATATGAGCAATGAAAATGTTTAGTCTTAGTCCCTTGTTGAAATGATAAATAGTTGCTCTGTCTTATGTTTTGCCTCGTGCCTAGTTTATAATTCAAATTTCTCTAAAGTTTGGGTTTAGTGGCTAAGTCTAAAAACTCACCTTGAAAAACCCGATTCATGTGGGTTGCATAAGCTCTATCCAAATCTAAGTTGTTGCCAAATATGATATGGTACAAATAGATTTGTTATGATTTCATTCAAGAGAGAAACTTAACATCCGGGAATCTAATTTGAAGAAAAGAGAAAAAGATATGGGATGTGCTAAAAAAGAAAGAAAGAAAAGAGATGAAAAATGGACACGTGTCCGAGGGCGCAGTAGAGCCCACATCTCAAAAAAAAAAAAAAGAGAGGAAATAAAAGACAAAAGTCTAGGGCGAGTAGAGCCCACCTCTCCAAAAAAAATATATATGTAGTAATAAAGCCCATACTTTCGAAAAAAAACAAATATAAATCTAATAAATAATCCCGGATGAAAAGGTTGATCAAAAGAATGAATGAGTAGTATTTCTATTACAACCGTTCTATCCGCAACCGCCAAGACTTTGAGACAGTTAAAAAGCCCCGCAAACGATGAAAGGAAATAAAGGGTGAGAAAAGACATGCCATTTTTATTCAAACTATAGTAGAAAATCTTGTTATAAAACGGCACTTGTGAAATGTAATCGGCATAGTAGCAACTCCCCGATCAACAACCAAGTACTTATCTTTTGCTCGAGGACGCGCAAAGGGTAAGCTTGGGGGAGTTTGTTGACGGTCACTAACGACATATTTTTCCCCGTCAACTTACTACCATAAAGGGAGTGAAACTATACCTTTTATACTCATATACATTTATCACTAATATATTTCCACTTGTAGTGTCCGAAATGTATTTTGTAGTATTTATAATAAAAACAGGTGGAAATACGACCAAAGCACGCAACTCGAAAGCGCATTTTCGAATACTTCAAGCCCGGGGTGGAAATGGACCAAAACGCCCGAGTTGGGCCGAGCAAACACCACCCGCCAGACTTTTCAGCCCAACAACGCCACCCCGCCGGCCTGAATTTTGCCAACCTGGGGTGCGCGCTACAAGACCCCAAGGTGCGGCCACACTATCACGCCCACTTTTTAATGGGTCGTTAATCATACGCGGTTTGCGCGCCAGATCACGCCACAAACACGCCTATTAGTAACGATTAATGGTAAACAGAATTAATAATAAACCGAGCTATAGAAATATAGGATGGAAAGGGGCTTACAAAGGGCGATTTAAGGGTCACCAAGTCGGGTTACAATATCGAGTTGGCCACCGAGAAGCGGTGGATTAACTATGACACCGCCGCATCTACAAAAAGCAGCACTTGTGCATGGATGAAACGGGCTTCAACGCCCTTCTCCTAAGCAAACACCTCTCGAACTCCTACGATACGCCTGTCCTCTACCTTGTCGCCGATCTTACCTTCACATGTGCCGATATCCGTAAAAATAGAGGGGTGAGTACAAACGCACTCGGCAAGTCCCAAACGGGGGGTTGTAATTATTAAGGGTTTGGGCCCTAGCAGAGTCTCTAAAACTGCTCGCTAGTTCCTGGGGGTATCTCATGTCATCGCCTGCCATGACACCACAAAAAGTTAGTCATCATCCAAGTGTATATCTAATCATAGATGTTCAGGCCTAGCACTTGCCCATTTCAAGGACGTGGCTATTCGAATAGATTCAATTAACTCGCAGAGGTGTACAAATTTCCCCACACGATAGGCGTTGTCTACCCATGGCCCATGGTTCGACAGCCTAACGAGATCCCGCACCGCTTGGATGCCTCCTAGGTGTATTGGTATAATCCTCACCACGACTTCGGGGGTTGAAATGGGAAGATCACCTAGCATCCCATTAGCACACAAAGATTATGAAGATCACCTAGCATCCGCCAACTCATAAGTTCAGATACGATATCAACAATGTGCCAATTGTTTTACGTGGAGGATCACAAAGCAACCACGCCAACCCGACCTCGAAGATCACCTAGCATCCGAAGTCGGCCCCGATAGATCGTTGCCTACGCCGGCCACCTTGGCTCCAATTATACCTCAACCCAACGGGTGTGGAATCAAGCCGCCCCATCTCTCGGCGGTGGTCAGACGTAATATCACACTAGGTAGAAGGTCTATGAACCGGTCCTTAGGGAGGCGAGTATCTCTCCGCAGAATCCCACACAACCGATTCCTGTAGTAATCCATCTCACTATGAATTACTATCACCCACCTCTTTTTTGTTGGTTAGGGTTCATTAGGCGTTCTCATATTACTCTTTATTACAATGTATGAGCGTAGATAACGTGGATGATTACGTCATCCCGGCTTTTAGCTCCATAGCTACGTTGTCGCTCATACCACTATTTACTAGTCCGATTATCATTATCATCATTATATCATCACATTATTAAGGTCATGATTAGGGGCGGTAAGGAGTTGCTTGGGAGGTTCTTACAAATCGGCACGGCGTCGAACGTCTCTAGCGCATCTCGGACGGAAACTTCTAACAGTGGTCGATGTAGAACTACAAATACGATTAAGTATAAATAAAAGGGCATATCATAAACTAGAATTTAAATGGGCATCAAATAATGGATCAATGGCATTAATAAATAGGGCTTGATTTTAGAAGAATTTAGGAACCGGAATGGAGTGATTTGGAGGAGGAATGAAAAGATACTAATTTCCAAAGTTTATAAAGGATTTTATAAATGGGAAATACTTTGGAAATTATTCTAGGATTTTGGAAATATGAAAACTGGAATTTGAAAGTTAGGGTAGGCTCTGGAGTGTACCTAGTTTATTTTGGAAATTTTCTAAGAATTTTTGTATACATGGAAATGGTATTTTCAGACTCCGTGTACGCTTTGCTGGGTGCCCTTAGCATTTTCATATGCTGCTGACGCGCGGGCCCAGGCTGCAGGGCTGTCTGGCCGGCGCTGTGCTGTGGGTCCACGTGAGCCGATCTAGGGACCCTCTTTCTCTCTTAATTCCATGTGAACCGTTTCCATTTAGATTAGATGGAAGGAAATGTTCCACTAACATATGGGGTCCACGGGGAGGGGTAAGGAAGAGGGTGCTGTTCGATCATTGGCCAAAGCACGTGGCCTGGTCCCGTGGCACTGAGTGCCTGTTGCCTGCTCGTCGTCGTCCTCATTCAAGTCGCACAGACAGAGGTGTAAGAAGGGAAAAGCGAGGCGACCGGCGGGGAAGGGGCTCGGTGGCCGGCGTCCTTGCAGCAGCGCGGGGAGGGAGAGCAGGGGAATTGGTGGGTGAAGGCTTTGGCGGCGGTGTGATGAGCGCAGGCGGCGGAAAGGGCGAGCGCGCGGCGCGGTGCTGTGGTGGCGTGGCGAGGGCGTGGTGGTGGTGTCTGGCATGGCGAGGTGCCACGCACGGCGGCCAGGCTGGGCGAGCAGCTGCTGCTGATGGCCATGGCGCGGGTGGGCATGGCATGGCTGTGGCGCGCGAGCTTGGCGCGGTGCGGCGGAGCTGGGTGGTGAACGCGGCACGGCGGCGGCGCGTGAGCAGAGCAGCGGGGTGCGGCGGATTGGCTAGGGAGGGGAAAGCAGTGGTGGCTGGGCGCGGCGAGCGGCGTTTCTCGGCGGGCAGCGTCGACCTTGGTCCGTTCGCGCCCCGTCGTGCTTGCTGCGCCTCGTCACGGCGGCCGTCGGCGCGACGTGGTGCGGTGGAGCGGCTCCCGCGGGCTCCGGGCAACAGAGAGCAGGAGCGAGAGGAGAAGACGGAGCAGGATCGCATCACCGGCGCAAGCTCCGTTTCCCATCCTTCTGCTCGAGTTCCCGGGGCGAGTCCGAGCAGCGGTCCTGGGCGGCCTTTATAGGCGCGGCGGAGCTCTCGGCGCCGGAGATCTTTTCCGGCAAGCCGGCAACGCGCACGTGGTGCTCGGCGTCGCCATCAATGTGGTACACGGTGCTGCTGTGGCCTCGTCGCCGGCACAGTGAACGTCGGCGCGTGACGACGACGGAGGAGCTGTCCGAGCGGCGCGTCCGTTCTCCGACATGGTCGTCCCTTCCGCTGTGGGGAGGTCTTCGGCGCTGTTGGCGTTGATGAGTACCGAGGACAGCGCCAGGTGATGGGACGTCCCAGAGGGACAGTCAGCATCGCTGCTGTATGGAGGTCGCCGGCCCTGTGCGGCGTGTGCAGCTCGTGCTCGAGGGAAGGAAATATCTGAAGGAAGGGGATGGGATGGATGATGGAGCTGACATGCGGGGCCACTCGTCATAGAGACATGGCTGCTGGGCTGTTGCTACTGCTGCTCTCGCTATTGGGCCAAGTGACGACACGGGCCGGGGCGGCCTTTCTGGCTCATTGCGAGGACGAAAGGGAAGGGAGGGACAGCTGGGCCGGACCAAGAAAGAAGACCAGGCCGGCCGTGTGCTATTCCCTTTCATTTCTTATTTCTAAGTTTCCATGTATATATGCTTATACACATGTACATATATTTGTATACGTGCTCAACTATATTTTATGAATGTATAAATACATCCATCTAGTGTGTTGCATATACATAATATATATACATGAGTTAGCTACCTAAATTCCCAGATAATAAACTAAACACTCCGATGAATTTGGATCTTGGAATTTCGAGGATGATGGGATATATTTGGTGGTTGGAGACATAGTGGTTTGGTTGGTCGAGGAAAGGTCAAAGGGAGGGTATTTGGTAGGAGAAACAAGGGAGAGATCGAAGGGGATATTTGGATGGTCAAGGAATATATTTGGCGGGGAAAACAAAGAATTATTATTTGATGCCAAAGTAAATTCTAGCGCAACAATCAAGCAAGCAACAAGCATTCAAACATTTGACCTAATATCTATATGGTGAATTTTAATGCAAGGTTTTCGGAAACGGGGGTTTCGGTTTAGCGGAAAATAAATCAAGTTTTAGTTGTAATTCGAAAAGTTCAAATTTTTAGTGATTTTTAAAATGATGCAAAAACACGGGTGTTACACGCACCCTCCCCCGAGGCGGTTTCGCCCGGCCTCGGGAGGCGGTTCATTAACCTCGCCTTCTAGGGGTTACCGACGTGGGATGATCGGTTTGGTCTAATTAGGAAGGCGTACAAGGTCGGTTTTGGTGTAATTTAGCACTTAGGCCCCTCCTCCAAGTGTATAAGTAGCCCCCCTCTCTCCCTCATTAGACACACAATCATTCGAAGGCAAGAGCTCTCCCTCTTCTTAGTAGAGCTCTTCCTTTACCACATACAACACAAGGAGATCCACAATGTAGTAGAGAGGATTCTTCCTCTTAGTTCTAGTGGAGAGTGAGAGAGGGGAAGAGTAGAAGAGGGCTTGGCCTCTTCTCCATGGAGTCCCGGTGTGCCTCCGGTGCCGCAGCGTAGATCTCGGGTGGTCGGAGTGCCGGACTTGTCGGCACCCGCCACGCTTGTACCTCTACAAGCTACTTACACTTTGGTAAGAAAGCTTGTGATTATCTTTCGGCTTATTGTTCTTCAAGTATATTATCTTAGCTGTTATAGACTTGCGGGATCGATAGTCGTACCTTCGGTCGTAACTCTTGGAGAAGGAACTCTTTGACCGGGAACCTTGATCGACCCAAGAGTTGTGGATGGTAGTGCAAACGTGGTGTTTGGGCTAGCGTTCACCTATCTTTACGAAGCATCCCACGGTTGAGGGGTGGGCGGCCGGGTCGTGACAAGCCTTGACCGCCCCTTGAAATCCCCCCCACGTTCGCCGCGGACGTAGAGCTAATTCGTCGGAAGTCGTCCGGTTGGGCGTTGGCCGGTGCCCGAAGCAAGGAGATAACAAGCCCTAGAAATCCCCTGCCAAAAACCTAAGCCCATAAAGATACCTCACTATCCATAGTTATCATAGGGTGGCCCCTGTTCAAAGATTAGAGCGCAACCGTTCCTCGTGGGAAAATACGATACCCTCAATACTTCCGGGTGAAAGCTACAACGACAATTCCGTGCGCTTGCGGATTTATCTCGCATACGTTAAGAAACGTCAACAAAGGTAATCGTTGCTTTTGGCCATCGGACATTGAGAACAGCAACTCCACCGGGCCGGGCCTTTGCCGGTTGTGCTACCGATGTCGACGATGAGGAGCGACGGAGGAGGATGAGGGGGAGGACGAGGGTCCTCTGTGAACCCATGGAAGGGATTATTTCTCTCGAGAATGTTACAAGGTAAGGAGAAGAGGGGCTATGGGAGGAAGGCAGAGGGACCGGCCCTCCTGCCGTCGTCGCCGGCGAGTACGTCAGAGAGGACGGGCATGGGGCTGGTGGTGGATTGGAAGAGGGGTCGGTGGCGGGAAGGTTGGGGAAGGAGAGAAGTTTACTACTATGAGCGGTACTACTGTGAGCCTTCAAGCCCTATGTTATGTTGGTTCCCGCCCCAACCAATGTTGTAAGTAACTTGCATTTTTTTTTTTTCAAACAAAGAAAAATTACAGCCAATGGAGCTTGATTTGAATGTAGAGCCCTAGGCGTTTTCATGGAAACGTGGAACCGAATTGGAAACGAAAACAATCATTCGGTTAGTTTTGGTTCGGTTCTCGGTTAGTTCGGTTCTCGGTTTTCAGCTTTTCATGCCTAGAGTGAGGTGGTAGGCCACCCGTAGTTACAGAGATGTCCGGACGGGAGTGTCGGTTGGTCACTCACTAGGCCAATTGGGACAATACCCAGCAGATCATAAGCTAGGCCCAAGTCTGGGCAATTCAGCAGGTTGTAACTTTAGTTCAAACGTTTAGAGCAGAATCTATATCTATACCTACTAATAAAGAGAGGAAATTTCTTGTCCACCTCTTTTGGGTCTGCCTTCCGTCTGCCGATGTTTTCCTTCCGCCCGCGCTTTTCTTTGGCTTCGTGAACGTATGGGTCACGTGTGTCTGCGGCCTTCTGCCTCCGACTTCTTATTGTAGCCGACTACGCTTCGCCTATACGATTCGTACATGTATACGATTCCTATCATACTACGTATATACAGAATCCAAGCGGAGGCCTCAACTCGGGATTGCCGTGTTCTTTTTTTACCAGTGATTTGTTTACCTGTACAAAACGCACGGTCTTTGATGTCGCATGATTTCCTTCCAAGACGCTTCGATTTATTTCCTTCCTTCTTCCTTCGATTTCTAGATTACCCTTGCCCCCATCGCCATCGGCTCTCGCGGCAACACCATGAGCTCGGCATGCATGTTGTTCTCATAAATCTCAGCGTTGCCGCGATCAAGGTCATCGCCGCCACACGTGGTCCCGAGCTCAGCGCCGCCGACGCCCGGCGACGCAGCGTACGTCTACCTTATGATCGAACTTGGTGTACATATGCACCGAGATGCACGTACATACCCGAGACAACTACCTACTAGCTAGCTAGGTTCTTGATCCATCTGCCGCGGCTCCGCGACACAGCCTGCCGCTCCCTCTACTAAATTGCTGATCGCGCATCAGGTTCCTAAATCCATCTCCGATCGGCAGACGGGACTATGACTACGAGTCTACAACGTCGCCGGTTCGCGGCCGGCAGCAGACTGGCCGTGCCGCGTGGCATATCCTCGGATCTCAGGTTCTCTTCATATACATACTTTTATCCCTAATTTTTTATTCTCGATTAGTTTAGGTTTGGTATTTAGGATTTAGGATGGCATAATGGGTTATATCGATATGTTTGCTATTAGCACTGAGTATTGGACATCTTTGCTACTAGCATGAGTATCGGATGTCCCGTGCAACGCACGGGCATGTTTTGCTAGTTAAAAAAAGAATAAAAAAAAAAAATAGCAGGTACCCTCTAGTTAAAATCATAATTCCCCTAAAAAGTTAAATTCATAGTCAAGTCGTATTTTCTTCTTTTCGAGAGTTTCCAAGTCTTTTTCTTTTGGAACTGACTCCATATCTTGTGGCATATTTTTGTGTGTGTTATCTTTCATTTTCTATTATCTCTACAACATAAAAAGAACAAAACTAAGACCTATTTTTGGTGCGACATATGTTTTGGTACTTCCATCTGCCCTCCCATGCGAAACCAGCCCACCGCTTCCCTCTCTCCCCCACGCAAAAAAAAAAAAAAAAAAAAAAAAAAACCACGATCAACAACGTGATTAGAGGAGATAAAAAGAAAAGATTAGTCCTGGCCATCTCACATTACCCTCGCATGCAACACTCTAAAAAAGGAAAGATTACGCCATGCAACACCGTGATTCTAAAAAAGAAAATATTACACCTGACCCTCTCACCTTGCCCGCATGCAACACCGTGATTAAAAAAGAAACCTTCCTCGCACAGCATCAATCGCGCGCTCCTTCTTCTCTACAAAAAAAAAAAAACAACTGCACTTCCCTCTCCTCTCTGTAAAAACCCCATCCACTCCCCTCTCAATCGATTTATAAAAATACGTTAACATCTACAAAATGCGCCACCGAAATAAATGATATGGTCATTTGAAAAAAATGATATGACGTATCTAACAAACTTGGTTCCATTGTACATGTTTGTGCACTTTTGTATAAAATTTAAGTCAAAGATAGATAAATCTGACTTATTAGAAAAAAGTAAAATGATATATCTGAATCCCGCCAGAAAAAGAAAACCGTGACGTGCTACCCTTCCCGTTCCGTGAGAAAAAAATTGAAAGGTGAAATCCATTGCGATTTCAAAAACAAGAACATAATTTTGTCAATCATGGACACCCTTCATTAGGAAGGCAATGTTGTGATTTGAGGAAAGAAAAAGAATCTACATCTACCTGATACGTGTGATCGGCCCACTCCCGAAAAATAATTACGCATGTAAGGAAATCACGGACAACAAAGAAAGTGTACTAATCGGTTGACAAATAAAGAACACAATCAAGGAGACGGATTACTCTCCCTACCATCCAAGCATGCATACATGCAAGGAAATCACATACAACAAAGGAAGTCTACTAATCAATTGACAAATAAAGAACATAATTAAGGACACGGATTACTATTAGTGTGTTTCTATATAAAACTTGTGTGTTTGAAATGTTATTTTAATATTATTGTTTAATTTCATAGTACTGTTATTTTATCATGTGATCCATATGTTTTTATATAAAATTTAATTATCCCGTAGCAACGCACGGGCGCGATGCTAATATATATAAATCACAAGTTGCCACGTAACCTGTCACATAAGAGGGAAAAAACGAAAATACATTGCAATACACGTCACATGACAGTTTCCAGAAGATTTTGATATTAATTATCTATATCTTGCACTTTCTGAAAAATCAGAATTTGCCACACTCAAAATCGATCGAACGGCCGATCCAACAACCCCGCCGCCTAGCACGCAGACGCAGTCGCAGTCACTGTGCAGGCACGCGTATATATATTGCTCCCACGATCACGAGAATGCATACCTAGGGATCCTGCCGCCGCCTCTCGAGTCTCGACTCCCCTCTCTCGCCAATGTCCAATCTCGCCGCCGCCGTCGCCGTCGCCGTCGGACCCGTACTGGAGACGGAGGCACCCAATGTACGAGCCCGTCACAAGCGAGTAGATCGAGGCTCAACACTGATCTACAGGCGGTACGCATCGCAATGTCTGCATCTTCTGCTTCTCTGTTGCCTATATACATGATGATCGTTGTGGATTGATTTTTTGTTTATTTGGGTGTGGTGCCGGTGGAGGCGGCGGTGACGACGACGCACAGGCATAGGCCGTGGCAGCACGACTCGTGTAGTAGTGAGCTTATTACATTGCATGACGCGAGCTTATTACATTGCAGTTCATCTGGATCTATCTATCTGGACCCTGGAGTCGTGACGCAGTGACGAGGATAGATCAGATCGGTCGGGTAAGCTGCCATGATTAGATTACTGCATATATATATATATATATATATATATCTAGTTTAGTTGGCTGATGATCCAGTAGCCACCGTACCAACCAGTCCAACCGGCATCGTACTACTTTGTACTTCCACCTCTCATCTCCTTGAATTGATTTTGGATTTCTCTGCTAGCTCTGACAGGATGTGTAGTAGTTGTGAAAATCAAGCCGTACGTCCAAGGTAATCCAGAATTCCAGATTCACAACGTCGTCCATCATCAGACATGATGAGATCCATCTTTTGATCAAACTCCAATCTAATTATTTGGTATGCGAGAGATTTGATTTTTGTTGGCTATCCCCTCATCCTATTGTTGTGTTCCAAGTCTGATCGATCTGCTTCAATAACTGTTGCAGCCCTCCGTTCAGCGTAGTCTGCAAGATCGATTCTCGTCATGCTGCAAGCAAAGAACCAAGTTGAGTATAGTAATTTCTTCTTTCCAGCATTTGACTGAGTAGATTGACTGTATTTTGCTTACTGGTGGCTGTTTCGTACCATGGACGTACTCTTCTGTAGATAGAACACATGCATACATACATATGTGTCTGCGCTACAACACTAAAGTTCTGTTCAACCTTGCACAAAGTAGGCAATGTAGCCTATGCGTATTGGTTGCAATGCTTTATGGATATTCATACATGTATTACAATTTAAGCTGCCAATTATAGCATGGCCATATGCCCATGTGTGTAAATTTTTGGATGCTGAGGTTAAGTATTAGTTGAGCTAGCTTAAATGTAGCCTCTTTTTAACAGCTGAGTTTAGCATTCCCTGTATATGATTTATCATTTTTGTGTATCATGTTATTGGTACAATAGAGATGACCTTTTCTTTTGATAGAGACATTTGCTATTTTACTACATTGTGTAAACCAGGATTAACTTTGTAGTTGTATTCTATCTATAAGCATTCTAGCACACTGTTATTGAACTTCCATTTTTGGTTGCCCTTTTGCAAATCATGTCTTATTTGAATATCGTCATGACGACAAAAACGTCAGCCTACCAAAGACAACACTAAAGTTAGTTTGCTAAAATGCAGGACTTGATTTCAGAAAGACACTCTCGTCATTTTCTGCATAAGGACATTAATACTTCGTATATCCTTGTCGTCGGCCACAATATGGATTATACACAAATAAAATTTGTAATAGTTTGGTGCTATTACAGATTATTGGGTAAGTGATTTCTTAGTATTATCTTTGTATTTTGGGTCATATAATTAAGATTGAATGTTATAGGCTAAGTGATTTATTAGTTTTGGGTTATACCTTCATTCTCTGCACCAGGACATTGAAGGGACGAATTCATTATGAGAGAACACACTATTGAGGTAATTTTTTTTTCTAGAAGATGAATAACATCAATATCAATTTGGAAATTTATTAGCGTGGATTTGTATTTTTCATTTTTAATATATATATTATTAGTGTAAGCGTATACACTACCCCTCTTAGTGCCGGATTATGAATCGGCAGTACTAAACTGACACTGATTGATATGATCCTCCTCAATTCCATCCATCTCTAGCTAACTAACCGTCCCGCACCACCTGCCATTCTCTAGTTCGATCCCGGCACCGCACTGCACCCATCACCAACTGCCCCTCCACCAGTGGTGACTTCGGAACTTCAAGATTTGCCGGCTCAGTCCTTCGAAGGTGCTCATAGGGGTAGGGTTTGCGTACGTGTGTTCATAGGGGTGAGTGTGCGTGCGTGTTGAGCATCCGCGTTGTAATCGTGTAATCTAAAAAAAATTCTCATCCCAAATCCGATCCAATCCAATCCTAACCCAACCAACCCTCGTCGTCTAGATCACCGATGACGCTGACCTAGCCCCCTAGGACGACGCCACATCCAACAACCCCTACATGGAGGTGGACTTCGACGACCAGCCCCAGCTCAATGCCACCAAGCCTACCGACAGCTCCGGTACAGCGAGATCATGCTGGCCATATGGATCGACACGTAGGCCGACGAGGCGTTCCCGGAGGCGTGGCACATGGGCATGCACTCGCTGCCCAATGTTGGCCTCTCCAACACCAGGTCCAAGGTTCCCGGAGGCGTGGCACATGGGCATCCACCACTATTATTTCATTCCATGCATTTGTGCGTACTCAATTTCAGGTTCCAATCTTGTGTCTCCAAACTGACAATGGCAAAGAGTTTGATAACTCTGCGTCACGTGCCTTCTTTGCCATGAATGACATCGTTCTTCGCCTCACTTGCCCATACACGTCACAGCAAAACGGCCGTGCCGAACGATACTCCGCACCCTGAATGATGGCATCCGCACATTGCTTTTCCAGGCGTCACTACCACCCAGCTTCTGGCCAGATGCCCTTGTGACGTCCACATACCTACTCAATCGACGCCCATGCCGACCCACGCAACAACACAGCACCATTCGAGCTTCTCTTTGGTGTGTCACCAGACTACTCCATCCTTCGTGTTTTTTGATGTCTATGCTACCCCAATCTCACTGCCACCACACCACATAAGCTTGCACCGCGCTCCGCTCGATGCATCTTCCTTGGCTACCCTATCGATCAGAAGGGGTACAAGTGCTACAATCCCATCACAAAACGGGTCATTATCTCTCGTCACGTTTACTTAATTTAAAACCTGCTTCCCTTTTGTGCAGGATTGTCATACCCAATTTAAAAGAACAAATTGGATATATAAATCCTCATGTGTGCCTAGAAAACGGAAACACACATAAGGTGACAAACTGTTGGAATGTATCATAACAATGCTTATTACATAGAATTAAAAACGAAAACCCAAAGAAATGAAACTAATTCCAACTCTCTCATGCGGAAGCTCCAAGAACGATTTACGCTTGATCGGTGGTCCACAAGTCTAGTACTCCCCGGCGGTAATCCTCATTCCATCCTTGATCCGAGACTGGTGTGGTGGAAATAGCAAGAGTGAGTTCATGTCGAACTCAGCAAGTGTAGCAAGGTAGTATCTTACCCATAAAATCATGACCATTATAACATAATAATAAATATGCATAAGTGATAAATATGAGTGAACGATTTAACAATATAAGAGTCATCATCTTTAGTGTAAGTGGTCCATGGCCGCTCGTGTCCGTGAGCACGGCTAGTATACAAGTTTGTCAAACTCTGCGCAGAGGTGTACACATTCACTGTGAGTCGTGATTCCTAAATGTATGGGTTTGCAAGGCCCAGTACACCGAAACCACTATAAAGGCCCCCAAAGGTTCGTCTAACAAGTTGGGTGCTAAGTCGTCAAATATAGGACCCACCCTTCCTATATGGCACATAACCGCAGCCTATACACATATATATGGACAGGGGCTATACTATACCCGGCGATGATGGGTGAGCTTAAACGGAAATTGGAAAGGGATTTGTCGAGGGAAGTTCTTACGGCTCTAATCACCTCAATTGAAGGATGAAAGGTGATCCCGAGGCGGCGGAACGGCAGTTCCCGAAAGCACGCCGGCGCAAACCGGATGATCGCGGGCGGCGTTGGTGCTCGGCGGGGCGATAGGAGGCGCTGTTCGGGGCTTGGAACGCTGGTCATGGCGGGCGGATTCGACGGCCTTGACTTGACCGTGAGGAAGGAGGTAGGGCGAGGGGACGGGCAATCGGTGATGCGGTGAGTGCGGAGCAAGGGCCGGGTCGTAGTCGGACGTGGCGTGCTAGGCGTGTCGCGCCTCGGGCAGCAGGGGACTCGGCACCGGCGATGTCGGATCAGGGAGCCAAGCCCGACCGGAGGTGGGAGATGACTACCACTTCTGCTGCCGAAAGTGGGCTTGCCGGGCTGGTCTAGTGGGCCGGCCCGGGAAAGAAAAATGAGGAAGGGAGTGGGGAAGAACCAGGCCGACATGAGCCTTTGGGCTGGAACGGGAGAAAGAGTGAGAGGGAGAAATGAAATGCTTTTCAATTTTATAATTCAGATTTCCAAGTTGAAATCAAAAAGCTATGAATCCTTTGAAATTTAAATCAAGCAAACAATACAAAAATAAAATGCAGGCAGCATGAATGCACCATCATGTGTCTAACCTTATATTTGATTTTATTTTATTTCATAAAATTTATTATTTCTCCTATATTGACAAGGCATAAATTGCATAATTAAACCAATTTAAACTATTTTCAAAAATTAAAAATTTCCGGGTGTTACAAGGATGCTCGTCGTGCCGACATACGACGCCCTCATCCCGGCTGCACCACGATAGCCTAGCCGGGCCACAGAGGTGCCGCTACTCGACGCAGCGTCGAGGCGCGAACAGCCGGCGCCAAGAGCCTCCACCCGTTGAGCCTTCCTCGCCCGCCGCGTGCACGGCACGGCGGCTCCAGCCGCCTCACCAACGGCCGGCCAGGACACCGACTACGGCGGATGACCCCGCGGCCTCGCCAAAGCGCAGCCACCGCGTCACCATCCCCGACCCTGTGCGGCGGACTCACATGTGCAGCCCCCCACGACATCCGATGGTGGCGTGCGGCACGGGCTGGCATTCATCTGCGAATCCCAAATACGCCAACGTCTCTACCACAGCTCCACCTTCACCACCGCCAACGACCATGCTGAAGCTGCCCTTCGTGATCCGGAGTGGGACGGCTGCCATGCAGCGGAGTTTGACCTTGGCTGAAGAGCAACGGGTCATGGACTCTTGTGCCTCGACCGGACCATGCCAAGATCATCACCGGCAAATGGTTGTTCAAGAACAAGCTACATCCCGATGGTAGCCTTTGGAGCGCCGCAAAGCCCAATGGGTGGTGCGGGGCTTTTCAACGCCACGGGAGTCGACTTCCACCGGACCTTCTCTCCGGTGGTCAAGCCAGCGACAATCCGACCAGTGCTACATTTGGCGGCAACAAGGCGGTGGCAAGACATCCTCCAAGTGTAGACCGAGACCTTCAATAACGGTTGTGTTGAGGATCTCTATCCTTTAGCTTGTTCATTATAAGGTCCATTTTAGCATATAGCATGTCTACTTCTTTTTAGCTGGTGCATTCCTCTTTTGCGAAGTTTTGACGCTCTTCACTCCAACCTTGGTTTGAAGCCATCTTCTCCACAAGTTACGTGGCACGAGATAATGTAAGTGATAAGAAAGCACCACCACCGCAAAGCATCCATAGTTTCACGAGCACCGGGAACAAGCCCATGATAGAAAGTGCGCATCAACACCACTTTTCCATCCCATGGTGTGGACATTCTGGAATGTATTCTTGGAAACGCTCCCACGCCCGGATCGATTCATCATGCCGTTGTTGAAAATTTGATATCTTCCCTCTTAAGGCATTTGTCTTGCCTACAGGAAAGAACTTAGCAAGAAAGGTCGTGGAACATATATCCCATGTTGTATTCTTATCTTTTGTAGCATAAAACCATTGCTTAGCCCTTCCCAAAAGTGAGAATGGAAAGAGACGGAGCAAGATTGCATCTTGACACGCCCTTCATAGTAAATGTGCCGCAAATCTCCAGAAAATGTTGAGATGAGCATTAGCATCTTCATGTGCCTTTCCACAAAATTGACTAGCTTGCACCATGTTGATGAGCCCTGGCTTAAGCTCAATGCCTTTGTCTCCAACCCTCTACCTTCGGACCAACAAGAATGTTGTCCGTGGTAGGAGCCGAGAATTCACGAAGTGTTTTGGTTGCCATAGCTTCAAATTCGGGTGTTAAGCTTTCGCCTTGTTTGATCAACTTCCAAATCAAGAGGTCTTGGTGTCTCGTGATGATGATGATGATGATGATGTAAGTGCTGGAGTTTGTCCGAAGTTTTGCTCTTGCCCCGCCCGATTAATTTTTCGGGATCTTCAATAAAATTTTCTCGAAGGTTCCAATTCATACATATATTTTTCCCTGCATAAGATCAAAACAAAATAGAGAACAGGGTTGAACCTGTTTGAGTATGTGATAATGGGTTCTCAATGCATTAGGTGATGTAAGGGATCTCTCTGGTTTCCTTATATGATGTGTTTATAGGATTTTTTTTGCTAGCACCCTTTCTAACTAGTAAAGTCTAAAAACAATACCAACTTAATAGGAATAACACCAGTCTAAGTCTTTGGCTAATACCCTTCCAAACTAAAGAAATTTGGAAAGAAGCACTAGAAAAACTTTTGAAGTTTTGAAAACACATTTTGAAAAATTTTAAAAGGTTGACTATGCTCTTCCAAACTAGGAAAGTTTTAAAAACAAAGTCAAGAAAAATTATTTCTCTAAATAGACTACGCCTTCCCGCAACGGCCAGAAATGCTTGTTGATATTTCTTACACGATCCCAATTAGGAAGGCGAAAGAAATATATATGGGATATCTATCTAATCATGTTAGCTTGGATATGGGATTAACCTCATGATCCAACAAAGCGGAGTTAGGCGGTGTTAGTAGTGGGATGTAAACTTAGCATCATTATCCATAGTGGAGTTAATCTCACCGGGATATGTACTCAAGGTATACCACTCATTTCTAGGCATTACCTATACACTAGTCTCGTCACCCTAGCAATAACGCTCAAAGAAATGCGGGCATGGTATTCTTGATTGGCCTTGATAAAAGAATGAACATGATATCGCAAGCGTTTACGTGATAGAAATACCAATTGTAGCACTTCAGGGAGTAATCCAGGTATCGTATTTATATTTTTACCATAGGGAAGGGAGTCTATGGAAAGTAGAGAGAAAAAAATGATATCTAATGATTTATATTGTGATTTATTTATGATGAGATCCACCTTACAAAAGTATTGTAATGCAGTAGCCATATGCATCTAACATTACTCAACAGGATAAGTCACAGGATAAAGATTATATAAATGATAAATACCCAAGTCTAAGATCATCATAAGCCACTAGAATCATACGAGCTATTAACATGTTATGGAAAGAATAGAATGAATATTCCTAAGATACTCCTAATCATATATGTCAAATAAATACTACAATTAGTGCAATACATCTAGCTATCATGACAAGGTTGGATTACTTCTACACATGGCAAGCATTACCAATAACAACCAAGGACTAAACTTGATCATTACCGTAATAATAAACTCGACTAGTCCTACATTCGGGAGGGTGGATTCCAAAAGGACTCAACAGTCTGTCACTCCCACAATCTACCACACGGCCCGAATGTAGGGTGCAATTGCGATAAACGTTGTATAAACACCACGTTTATTATTGCTTATCACCCACATAGTGATCATCTATATGGATGTTATACAATTCCATGCATAAAATATATAGCAATCTTACTAAACTAAATATATAATCATAGCAAGCATAAACACATATCAATAAGAATATAATAATTATAAAGATCAAAGCCATAACAATTGTATTCTAAATATAAGAGTACTTACGGATCGAATACAAGAGAGAAGTCTCAAGAACCATGATCCTTGCTACTTCTTGACTATCGTGAACTCAAGATGAACTTGATCTTCAACAAGAACTAGCTAGATAGCTAACTACTTCTAGTATGAACTAGGGCTTAGGTCTAGACTTGGCTGGACTAGACGGGTATGAGTTGATGATTGAGTATGATAATGAAATTTTTATCCCTGGGGTCACCGGTTCTCTTTATATAGCACTTGGTGATGAACGCCAACCCTTGGATCAAACCGACCTTCAATAACGTGTAGATACAACCTCAAAGTCGGTGGTAAACCGACCTAGAAAAGGAGAGATCGACAGGGGGGCCCACACGGCGGCCGCCTAGTTGGCATCGGCGGCCGCCGGGGTGGCATGCCACCCGGCTTCCCCGCCTTTTCCGTGTCCTCTCAGTATCTTCTAGAATGTTTTAGTCCACTTTTTGGGTTGAGTTACTTCACGGTCAATTCTTGTCTTCATATGTCTTGTATATTAGGAACTTTCTCCATTCTTCTCGCAATTATCTATCAAGTCCCCGGAAAGTCACGAGAATACCAAAACTCATGGAATTATGTTAGTTAGACCCCTAGACTTATGTTTAGTCTTTGACTTGAGCCCTTATTTCATGTTATTTAACTTATAATATTATGCTATAACAGGTGTCAACACACACTATCTATAAACCATTATTGCTTACCCCTGTTATGAACAAATTGGTCTAAGCAAACACGTGTTCCTCTATTCGGATGCCATGCTAGCTTAATAAACACATGTCTTCCTTTGGGAAAATATAAATAATCATACCTTGAATACTTCGGGTGAAATGCTACAATGATAGATTCGCGGCGCTTTGCCAGATGAAATATCTAAGATGGCAAGATCTATCCCGTTGACATTCCCGTTCGGATCACCGGACATGGTGGTTTCACTTTGGGGATGTCGGCCGGGCGCATTTCGCCGCCAAGTATTGGGGATGGGTTTTTAACTTTGTCTCTAGTGATTGCGCTAAGAAACGCAACATTATACCTTTGCCTTGAGCTCATTTGATCTCCAAATTCCTCCAAGTTGGACCCTTGATCATCTTTTGGATCACCTCGATCCATCCTCCATGATCACCGTGCTCCAATCTTGTCTTGACCAATCTCCAATCTAATCACACACTTAGCATAGAGAGATTAGTCCTTAGGTGTCACTAATTAGCCAAAACCAAACTAGAGATCTTCAGAGGCATAGACAGAGCACACTCCAGAAGATGTACAACTACAATGATGTTGAGTGTATTGCCATGTTGAGGATGAAAAGGGCCCCCTTTTTTTGCCTTGTGTGACCTGATTAGGAGTAGAGGTCTAGTTCCTGAGAGTGTTGGTTGTCCTGTGGAGGAGCAGGGTGGCAATGTTTATACATGTTGTTGGACACAACCAGAGATTTAGGGTAGTGCACCAATCATTTGCTAGGTCCATTGAGACTGTAAGTAGAATTTTCCACCAAGTATTGTATGCCATTGGTGAGCTCAGAGGTGATCTGATGAAGCCTGCATCCACTGACACACACCCTAAGATTATGGGTAGCCACAGATGGTTTCCCTTCTCAAGGTACCTTTTTTTTTAGTGTCTTAGAATTTCATAGCTACCTGTCATGGTTTCCTTAAGGACTTTCCATTATTTATGTAGAAGTGCATTGGTGCCATTGATGCTATCAACAATGTTGCCAATGCTATGCTGAAAATGATTGGTGTTGCCCATGTTCACCCCCGACTGCACCACGCCGTCATGGAGACCCCTCGATTTCTTCCACAGAGGCCCCGATTGTTGCACTCACTCACCTTCTTGAGAACAAACCAGTGGCAAACCGGTTTTTGTCAACATGAGCAACACCCACGGGATCGTCTACGGCTACGCACCTATCTTGCCAAGAACTACTTTTAAAGTTCGGTCCTTGCTTGGCAAGGTGACAGATAAGGGGTTGCTTGATGAGATGGTATAAGATCTCCACTTCCCTCTCCAACTTATGTCTTCTTTTGACTTTGGCTAGACATTGTGTGCATGGTAGATGGGTGACCAAAGACTGGCCCTTTGGATATAGTTAGTGGGAAGGTTGCTAACTAAAGGTAGTATATTTTGGCTCACTGTGGGATGAACTCTATTTGGCACAATAGGTATTGTAATATTGCAAGCCTCTGTTGGCTTGTTTGTTGAACTTTATTCAACCGCTATGGTTCTTCGAGGCATTTCTATTCTCGCCAATGATGACATGTTTGTTTTCTTATATGCCTATGATGATATTTCTGTTTTCCTCTTTGCCTATGATGAAAGCAATGCCAAATTTATGATCTCCTACTTGTTGAGGAACCGGGCATATGCACTTATTATTCATGATCGTTATCGACTCACATCCATGCCCAATGCAACCGTTATCATCCAAAGATGACTTGATGGTCGGTCGGATGTGAGCCATGCCTTCATGGCCTTCATGACTTTGTTTAAAGTGGGAGAGATGGCTAGCTGTGATCCTTATGCTCCAAGTGGGAGAGATGGTTATGGAATGGCAATGCAATCCGAGGCTAATCATTTCATTTCAGTTCTTATGTTCTTATTGTTCCAATGGCATAGATGGTGATGAACACTTTGTTGGAGAATGTTGGTGATCATCTTTGCTATTGCTGGTGATCTGAGGCCTAGTTGGTTTGCTGGTGATGGTTACATTCCTTAGCTGGTTATTGTTGTTGTTGCCTTGTGGTACCTGCTCGTGGTGATCCTTTTGTTCGGTTCAAGGTGGAATGTTATCCTGTTCAACTGAAACATCAACTCAATCTTGTTGTTTTCAATGGTCGATGATGCATTTCATAAAACCGATGTCAAATGTTGTTTGTTATTAGATGAGGCCATTAATTTTAGACCTTATGAAACAATTTAGTCTTGTATTGCACCTGAATTACGTTGAACGTGTGAGTTTCATCTTCATTTGAATCTATTGGCCCATCGTGGCTGGGCCGAATCAAACATTGTCTCGGTTTGGAAGTTGGAGGTAGTTGGGGTTGGGCCAGCTCTACTACCGGGAATCAAACAAAGAAAAGTGCTAGCCAGGCCCTTCTCATACAATGCAATCAAAACATGGGCATTGGCCCAACCGACCAGGCTCGGGGGCGGGTTCGTTGGCCGGCCTCCAGGGCCACGAAATCAAACACGCCCTAACCATCTTGTGATTGCTCCCCACAAAATTCGGGCCTATTCTCGTGGCTCGAGAGAGATAAGTTGATTTTTGTTGAAGGCGTTTTTTTGCTCTTAGGAGCATATGTTCCCATGCTACGGACCACTAGGTACGCATTGTGATCCCGTGCACACACACATCTCGGTGCAGGTCGCATTGTGATTCGTGCGAGCACGGATCACAATGCGTATCCAAGTGGGTCTAGAGCATAGGAGCATATGCTCCTAAGAGCGTAAAAAGACTTTACGCTTATGAAGATTGCGCCGGGCGGGGCGTAGACTTCAGACCCTATGCCGATTTCTTGTTTTTCGAAGTTTCGGTGTGTGGCCACGGTTCCGTTAGTTCCTTTAGGTTTCTATTCAACTTAGAATTCTCCAAATAATCAAACCACTAGTTGGCTTTGAGTGATTTGTGATCATGCTTTTTCTTCACCTCCGTTGGGGTTGAGAGCTCAATTTGGGTTTTCAGCTCGGTTTGCTCGTTTTGGCCTCGATTTGGGCTACTTATTTTTGCATTAAACTTTCTTTGTTTCATAGACCTCATCTAGGTGCTCTTGTGACCGGTTGGCTTGAGTATCCAAGATTCAGGACCTTGCTTCTTTTCAATAGAAGTGGACAGTCTCATTTTCTCATCTATTGGTTCGACACTCTCTTGATCTTCGTCATGCATGCTTTGTGGTGACCCATGTGTTCGAAGAAACATTCACCCTTCTCTAGGGTCATGGTCATCACAGTGGTTGTGTTTGCTTCTTGGGTTAGAATTTGGGGAAACGACCAAATATTTCAAAAGAAATTTGAGTCTCCCACTCGAGCCTCTAGTCATCGTTTTGGGTCCTTCATTAAGAAATGTGAAAGTTAAGACACGTGGTGCAGGGCTACCGGGTTAGGATAGCTAATCCCTATCATCATAGCAGCAACAATTATGATTTCGTAGTTTCAGAATCAATGTAGAAAGAATAAGAGTAAAACATCATGAAGGAACAAAGAAATCTGGAATTGTGTTGTATAAATTAATATTTATTTATTATCACTTAAATTAGCATCTTGTATTTTTATAGAAATTGGATGGACTGATGGACAAAGAGTGAGAGACATAAGGAAAAGAATATAATATGTAGAATAATTAGGGTCTGTTTAGCAAAACTCAACTTCACTAGTAAAGTTATGAGCAACTCTCTAGGTGAAACTAAGCAGTTTTAAAAAAAATACTTAGCAAAAATAGCTTCGCCAACAGCTTATGCATATATACGAGAGAAATGAATGAGAGCTGAGATAAGTTAGTTTTTTTTTAGCTCTCTCCCGTTCCATTTTTTTTGTGTTTGAGAGAGAAACAATTTTACACATGAAGTTGTTTTGAAAATAGGTGTTTGGCCCTAAAAACAAAAACTCACAACACCTCATGAAGCTCTTGTAAGCCGTGCCAGACATACCCTTATAATTGTTCACCCACTTGGATATAATAAGGAAAATGATTAGAGATAATATATGTGGAACCTGATTTCGTCTTAACCGAGGGAACCTTCGTTGGAGCGAGCCAGCACTGCACATTGCTTAGCATGGCCCAAATTTTGCTTCGCGCTCAGCCCTCCCATAGCAGCGGCAGTAGTAGCCCAGTACACGAGTTCAGGCCTCTCGTGGGGAGAGAACCGAGATTTCAGGTTTAGTAATTTAGTTCAGGCCTTTGGGGCACCAACCGGCTGTGAAATCAGCTTCGATCAGTTTTCAGGTTTTGGGAGAGAACCGAGATTTCAACCCAATAACAAAAGTTTTCTGTAAGCTTGAGTGCCCGTTATTGTGAGGGTGCTGCCCTTTTGAACAGACCATATGCACCTTCTCTACGTGACACAACCACAAATGCCCCTTTGTAAACCATATAACCAAGCAACCTCCAACGAAAAACCGGGCTAATAAAGCTTCATGCTCCTGCTTTTCCAGGTTTGCCAGGCTGCAATGAGTAGTAATGCATCAAAAGGCTGGTTTTTTTTCAGTATATGAAATGAAACCCAAAGCATTTCACACCATTAATAACCACTGAGCGTTCAAGTGCAAGCCAAAACTAGAAACACATGTAACCAAGTACTTAGTTGCGATCATGCATCGGTTCGATTAACACTTCTTCACAGCAACAGTTACTTCACTAGCTAGGGAGCCTATCTCAAAACATATCGTACATTGCCATTAAGTGGACGAAATTAAACGGGAGAAAATAAGTGCAAGATAAACATACTAAAAAATATCCGATGATATTTTATCAAAATGTCATATTGTGCTAGCTAGCTGTGTTGGTTTCTACGAGGCCTGAATAAGTAGTACATACACGTCCTAATTATAATTGAAAGCGTGTTCTTATCACTAAACCATGCTGTCCATGCATAGCACGATCGAGTAGCCCTTTTCTCTACGTGACCGAAGCAAAGCACATCCACTCTGATCCTTCTCTTTCCAACCCAAATAATTAAGCAACCCTTTCCAACCGAAAGCTAGGTTAACAAAACAATTCGTGTCCCTCGCTTTAATATTCCCTGGAATTGTGAAGGTGCAGCCTCTAGAATGTATGGATCGCAAAGAGATTTGATTCGGTGTGAATATGCAGGTTAGGCCAGTTTTCCCCCTTTTTTTGTGGGGGGTCAACATCACGCTTAGTTGGTAAATAACAACTATATTTACAAGCAATTTTAAAATGGATATCCATACTACTTACGTGACAACTACAGTTAGTTTCTAGGCAAACTATAGTAAATGAAAATGGTCTCTCGCTTAGTGATTAGAGCATTAAAATAGTATTCAGCAGAGGTGAGTTTGACTCGTGAAAACAAAAAAAAAGTTTGAAATAAAAAGAATAAAAAATAGGTTAACATTTCCCATAGTGACTAATCTCTCACTACGGAAAAACCCCAATAGGGCGAAGATATAAAGGGGTTCGAAACACATACAAGTTCCTTGTTAAAATACACCTAATAACTAAGATTTGGTTGGCAAAATTGGTTTGGTCGGTTTTCAAAATCGTTGGATGTTCAAATAGTCGTAATTCCATCTAAATTCTCAAAGCATCTCCAACAGTTTGATATTTTCCGTTTCCTAAATCATACTTCCTCCATATCCAAAAAGCTTGACGTTTAGAACAAGGTTTGGGTCAAACATTGAGAATATAAATCATCAATAACTTTTACGTTGTTGAGTTTGCAAATGTGAAACCCATATGAATAGATTTGTTTTGAAATACTTTCATAAAAGTATACATATATCACTCTTGATAAATACTTTTATAATAACAAGATGTCAAAGTTATGTTTTGGAGACTGTGTCGCTAATCTAAACGTCAAACTTTTTTGTGTATGGAGGGAGTATTGTTTGTGAACTCCCAAAATAATATGGGAAGGAAAAAAGAGTTTTTCTCCAAGAGTTTGTCATAATTCACTCCCTAAAACAAAGTTTTAGCTATTTATATTCAATAAAGGAAAGAGATAAAGAAAGCATTGTTGTGAAGTGAACACATAACATTTTGCAAATTAACCAAGCCCGTATAAAAAAAACTATTGTGTCTTGCACTTTTTGCATCTGGAACCGACAAAGAGTTTCTATTTGGATTTCTTCCCTTTCTTCTTCACACAAGTAGGGAGGAGGGGACGGATGAGGATGCAGTCTCAGGGCAGCCCCGGCGGCGGACAGGGTTGAGGCAGGCGAGGAAGGTGCGTGGTGGCCGACACTGAGGTTCTACGTCCAAGGGTGGGTACATGCATGAGCCCGCGACGAGCAACGACGACCTTGCGTCAAGCCCAGCGCCGGAAAGCTCCAAACTCGCGGCGGGGCGGTAGGGTCACGCTGATTGTTGGCCTTGGGCGCGCGTCCTCTGGCCAGGTGCCGCTTAGTGGTGGCCACAGGATATGGCCGTAGAGGCTCTGCGAGTGGCGGTGACGCCGAAGCTGCGGATGCGCGCTAGAAGGCCGCTCACAAATATGCGCGTAGATCAGCGGGATTTGGGAGATTGCAAAAGATGGCAAATGAAATGGCAAATGTTGGCAACCTGTTTTTTTTTTTTTTACCCCAAAAACAAAGATGGGAACCAATTTAGTAAACTTTTGGACTTGCTCTAGATTAGACATTGTACATATGCATTTTGACAATCTCGACAAAAGCGAAAGCTACGGGTGGTCAAATTTGATAGATTCATTTTGACAATCTACTGATGGTAGAATTTGATAATCCTACTACTAAAAAAAAGAATCGAAAACACGTTCCTCGTAATGACCGAGCGGCGGTTTAAAAAAAATGTGGCGTTACCTCCGCCTTTTCCGCTCCCTCACATGCTTGGCTAGGATTTCCCCCGCAGTTTGCATGCATGCCAAGAATAGGAAACTATTCTTTTTCATCTCCCAGATTTCATGTTGCATGATGAAAAACTTGAACCCTATTTTAGAAGGAAAAGAAACTTAAAATGAATATGATCGAATCCAAAAGAAAGGATGGGAAAAATTCTATGGTAGGAATAAAAAAATTCTCTTGTATGAAAAATGTATTTTCAACTGCTCCACAAAAAAACATGCAATTCTCACATCCGGAGGAGTCAAACATGGTAAACTTTGACTAAAATTATTTGAAAAAGTACAAACATTTATGAGACAAAATAAGTACATTTTATATTAGTTGTGAAATATATTTTCATAATAAATTTGTTCGAGTCATAAATGCTAATACTTTTTACTATTGCCGCTTAGTCAAAGATGACACTAGCACATTTACTATAATTACATGTTTTTTTCCGGTGGCTGTGGCGGCGATCGACTCTATCTAGAAAAATCTCGGCTACAAAACACATTAGATTGGAAAAAAAATATAAGGAAGAAGATCTAATTAAATATTTGGTGAGCGATAGATTAGAATGGATAGACGCCGGTGAACGCAAGGAATATGATTAGACCATCGAAGCTCCGCCGAAGGAAAAAAAAAAACAAATCTCCATGAATTCGATTTGGTTCTATTAAAAATTCAATGCCGCTAACAAGAAAAACTGAAAAAGCTTTGGGGAGTTCCACCTCAAGCAGCGGAGCTTGATGCCGAAAGCAAGAATGAGATAGCGTTGTATTAGCAATCATGAGCTTTGATGAATGTAGCTAATTGCATCCCCGATGTTTTAAATGCCGGCGATTCGTCGACGTCGGCCTAGAATTTGTATCCATACTATGCACACATTCTAAAATCAAAAGTATTATTTATGAATCACTAATATGTAAATATTTTGTTATTTCTGATATTTGAATTCGAACAAATAAAAATTTTATTCATGTTTCTTGCTTAAAGAAAGAATTATAGTTGACATGCAATTAGTTCGATATGTCTAATTTTTTTATGGTATATTTTATTTGTCCATTTTAAAAACAGATGATAATTACGGGGATCAAGCAAACTTTCTTGTTGAGAAGAAAGTATTTCTCTCATATACAGAGTATAATGATCTAAACCATTGAAAAACAAAGGTAACTTAAAAATTGTAATCATAGGAAATATAAAATCTAAGGCCTACAACTGTGACCATATATTGTTGTCTTTTTTTTGAGAGACACAACTATTATGAGTACAAGTAAATAATCTTTTTGATTAAAATAAAGTCTATAATCTTATTGGAAGCATGTAATCTTGTTGAATGGAAATGTTAAGTTGAGATAACACCGTTGGCAACAACCGGCGGGCATGATCCTAGTAAAGTTGGAAAAACCGAAACTAGCCAAGCTAATTCTCCTAGATCACCTGATGGTTGGCCATTTCACGCGGCGGCTTTTATCAAAAACATGTGTACGAGTACTGGCGAACATGATATCGTACATACGTCCAGGTACAATGTTACTGTATAATATCTTTTTTAAAAAAAAAAAAAACATCAGATCAGTCGTTCCTTGTTGCTGGTCGAAATTGTTTAAGGGAGTCTGATCAAAAAAATTGTGGCGTTACCTTATTTTCCAATAAAGAATACGTGGTATTTTGCTTTTTCCCCCTTATTTTCTGCGAGAGGTTTCTTTAATTTTAATCCCCATTTCACGTTACGTTACCTTGAAACGTAACTTTCGGTACCATCAGAAACAGCTAGCTCCCCGGAAGAGGAGTAATAATCCAAGTAGAACAACTACAGTCTAGCACTGATGAGCCAAAAGATTTTCAATCATGTAATTTCATCCTCTCACAAAATCTTTAATAAACAAACAAAATTTGGGAAGAGATCGAGCAGAAAAATTTGTCACAGACCGCACTGAACCTGTTTTCAGTTTTCTCCATTCCCTGAATCTAGTTCCCGTTCACGTTCGGCGTGGGCGACCACACCACCGCTCTCCCCCTCCCCTGCCTTGCCGCGGCTCTCCTGCTCCTCCTGTGTCGTCTCCGGTGACCCTTCTCCGGTGGCTGTAGCGGAAGCGCTGTTACCGTGCACTCGGCGGACGATCGGCGCGGCCAAGAACGTGGGCACCTTCTCCCCGGCCATGACGACGGCGACGAGGTCGACGAACGTCGCAGGAGAGGCCGCTGCCGGCGACTTGGAGCCGTCGCCATCCGTGGCTCCGGCGGGTCCGGAGGAGGTGGTGGCGTCGCCAGTGCCGAGGTAGTTGTTGAGCTTCCAGTAGGAGCAGGCAAGGATGAGGAGCGCCAGCGTGATGAGGGCCCAGCATGGCGGCCAGCCCGCCGAATAGGTACGGCACCGGCGAGTGCCACGGCGAGGCTGGCACTGCCGCGGCCGCCGGCGGTGGCGCTGCCGGCGAAGTCGTCGACGTCGGCCGGGAAACACTTGGTGCTGGCCTCATGGCTTCAGTAACCTTCAGAGGTGCGAGCGAGGCTGTTTGTGGCAGGTGGCAACTGGCAGTTCTTCTTGGCAAGCAGCGAAAGAGAGGGATCATAGGTGGCTTGGCGTAGGGGGAAATGACAAAGTGGAGGGTGAGGCACATGAGAGGTATTTATAGAAAGGTTAGGAGCCGGGATTTTTATTTGTGTGTGCTCTAAAAACAGGAAGATATTTGTTTGGCACTCTATGACTTTCATGACTTCCTTGTAAAAAAGCCTTTTGATTTAGGAAAAGCTAAAACAATATTTCACAACGAATGAAATAGTTCACGCTATCTTTTCACTTGAGATGGCGTCGGCAACGGCCGGCGGGCGCTAGTCAGTAATGGTGGACGACGGGTAGCTCGCTGCGACGACAAGGATGGGGATGGATGGGTAGGCACGCGGCGGCATTCAACGGCCCGTGACCGGAGTTACGACGGCGAGGGCATTGCACGTTCATCTGCATCTTTCAGGAACTTAACAGGAAGTCAAGCACAAGCAGGCCGTGCATCATCGATCTGTCCTGGCCGCTGCTGGTTGCTGGTCGAAGCACGCAGCAAGTGGAAGCCGATCACGTCGCTCGCGGCAGTTATTAGGTTAGGCAGTCACGAACAGAGTTTCCGGTTTGCCGATGCATTCAATCTGCAGATGAACGTTCATGGATGTGGTTTTGGGTCAGGGACAAGTGTGCTTTCTGGTGGTGTGAAGAGAGGCCAGGCGAAACCCGGCCGGGCACAAGTATTGATGGCTGACTTCAACAGATCGATGATGATGATCTCCTCAACATGTGAAGTCTGGTACAGCAATTATGTTGATTGTTTTCAGAGTGCACAACAGTACAGGGCATCCTTTGACGAGCTACAGACAGCATTCACCATTCTCCTGCAGGATGACACCAGAGAAGCCATGAAGGCTTACTTGTTAGGAAGCAGCGGGCTGCAAAGCCTGTTAGCGCCGCCTATTGATCTTCCTGCTCTCTTTGTGGTCGCAAGTTGTTTTCCCAATGTAATCTCACGCTTTGTATCAGGTAGTTAGGATGTGTGCCGGCCGGCTGCGATGTCCACTTGACGTTGCACTTGTGTCGTTTATTTGTGTTTGTGAACTTTTTCATCTTAATAAAACACAGGTAAATGACCCGATCAAGAAAAAAAGAAAAAGAAAATGTCATATATCTTCGTAGGGGCATCGAGGAGTGAGGACGCATACACCCGGATAGGGAGGGGTCGACAAAATTCTTGGAAAGGAACCTCCAAAGCGCCGCAACACATCTTGAAGCCATATAGTACGGGAGCGAGAGTAGAGAAGAAAAGAAAGTGATTAAGATTTTTTATTCTCTCTATATATGTGCAAGCCATATATACATATGGTTATCTTTACTTATTTAAATAAACTGGTCTAAAAACCACCTGCACCAGTGCATATATATGCCTCCATAAAAACTATTTCCTCTCCCCATTATAGAGGTCCTTATAATTTCACGTTCGGTTCATGCTATAGCGGCATGCACGGTGTGCACGCGTATAATGTCTACCAGCTGTATTGCGGGCTCTTTGAAAGGACGATGGAATTGAAAGCAAACGCGTCTTGTTACACGGACGGATTGACGTGCCTTCCTCGGATTCAGGTCTTTGATGTGTGTCGTACTCTACAGGTACGTTTTCTGCTGACATATCTGGGCTAGCTTTTTGCTTCGTTTTGGCAGCTCCGGGATGGACGATGGAGATGGCTGGCGTGCTCCGGCCGCCGCCGCGCCGCTTCCAAGCGCGGCCGGGTCCTCTCCATGCGCACACGCTGCTAATCACGTCCGTGGTCACTACTATACATAGGTAGGACGATCATTCCTAATAAAGTTTTGATTATTTTTGCATCTAAGATTCAGATTGGAATATGCGAAAAATTTGAATTTTTAAATGTGAAAAACTTTAAATAAATTTTGGTGGATGCAAATGATTTTGAATGAAAAAAGTTGCCTAGCATAGATCTCTTCAAGTACAAAGTTTGCTTCGCCCAACTTTAAACCTTTCTACACATGTTTTTTTTGGTTTTTTGGCAATAGGCCATTACAATTCTGACTTTTGGAAGGATAGATTGCAAATTGTGAAATCTGTAAAACGCCATTACAAATATGAGACTCGTTGAACCACGCCATTTTTACGTTTTGAATGTACATGGAGGAGGCGTATTCAAGTACAGGATCCAAACGCTCGTCATAGTATCGCTTGCCTCCGTTACTCACATGCCAGCGCCTTCTCTTTCTCCGTCCCTTCCTCGTTCCCCATCGACACGTGGCACTTGGCTATTGATTGGTGCGCCGTTTGGCCATTGCGTGGAAATAGGCCATTGAAATTTTTCGACTTTTGAGAAACACCATTGCAAATCATGTTGTCTGAAGGGAGTCCTGAGTACGTGCACAAGTGTTTCCGCCTTTATTGCATTGGCGTTGGCACCCCGGTGGCGGTAGGTACACGCTACGTGTTTCCTCAAAATCATGACGCACGGCTAGTTCATACCATCTGGCGATCGACATGGACTGGCATGCATGGATCATGCTGCCCTACAACATCACTTACTGTCTTACTAACAGTGAGAGGTTGAGTACTTGATCTGATGAATCCTGCCCCACCGGGTTCATGTTCCAGATTTGAACGAGTACATGTTGATATTTTTCTAGATTCATTCCAGGGGTACGTAGCTATTCTTTCATTAGTGGTAGGCAATGAGTCCCTCAACAGCGAGATGCATGCGATGACTTTGTCAATCTTAAAATTTTCAGGTCTAACTCAGCTCTTCGAAATGCTCATAAGAGTAGGGTGCAAGTGTGTGCATTCATAGGGGGCAAGTGTGCACTCGTGTGTGTAAGCATCAATCTATGTCTGTATCTTTTTTTAGCAACATCTATGTCTGGGACTCATAAAAAAAACATCACTGACAAGAAGCTAGCCCAACAAGAAGTTAGTTAATGAACCACAGATACGTATTAATTAAACAAACTAACCTAGACCACCCTTAACTTTTCTTTTACCATAGTTAATATTAAAACGTATATATATAGTGAGTACTCTCTCTCCTTTTGATAAATTATAAGATATTTTTACTATGCACTTAGATATACATTATGTGTAAATATACTGATGGAATTAGTGTACATATCTAGAGAAGTTAGAACGTCTTATAATTTAGAACAGATAAACAGGTATAATTATTCCATCTCGTCTTATTGTTTCGTGCAATGATAAGCATAATTATTGTTGCTGGCTCCTCCGTGTCGCCTTATTGTTTGCTGCAATGGTAAAGGTAACCATGTGCAATGTAACAGCAAATGTTGTTTTGCTGGGCCGGTTACATTCATCACATTGGCATTATTGTTACCGCCGCCAGGTACCGTCGTTGTCATGCATGCCAATAATGAAGGTGTTTTTTATCTTCTTGTATTCAATTTATTAGTCCCACTATAACATTAACATGGAGAAGATTACAACGGATTTTTGACTTATGCAGGAGATTTACTCCCTCAGTTCTCCAATTCCCTTCTCTTGGTTTAGGGATAAAACCAACACGACCTAAAAGGACGTCGCGTGATCTGTTTCAGACGTGCATGAGTGAGTAAGTCTAAAGCTTTGTCGATAAGATCGAGTAAAAGGTAGGCAGGTAGTTAAATATGTTGACTCCGGTCAGGTCTTGGAGACGATGTTGAGAAAAGCAGGTCCAAACTTCAGCGACCATATGCGTCATCATCATCAATCAGTGTGCCGTTGTCGTTGCTTTTTCAAGTTTTCAAGCATACAACCAAAAATGCTTTGACCTTTGATTCATCGACACCATTATTATATAGCGACACCACGACTGTCTCATACTCCCTCTGTCACAAGAAGAGTGTCGTTTTAGGTTTTTATACTTTACGTTTGACCATCCGTCTTATTCAAAAAAGTTTCATAAATATCTTTAATTTTATTATGACATATTTATCATTAGTGATACTTTAATGCTGATTTATCTATTTTATAATTTACACAATTTTTAAATAAGACGAAACGGTCAAACACGTTATTTAAAAGTAAAAAACGACAGTCTTTTTTGGGACGAGAGAGAGTATTTCATGTTAGCTTATATACAGTACTACAAGAGTTTTCTCCACACAGCACCACACACATACAATACTCAAAAAGTTTTGGATCAACTCTTGTAGTACCATGCCCTAAAAAAACTCTTGTAGTACCATTTATTGGATAAATCATTTCATTTATTGTGAGCCATTTTATCTAATAAATGGCGACGCCTCCTAATTAATAATAAACTAGCAAAATTTTGTTTAATTTGCTCCCCTAATTGTACCATCTATGTAAAAGATCAACAATATTATTTAAGATTGATTTGCTCCCCTATTTGTACTATCTATGTAAATGATCAACAATATTATTTAGGATGGTTTTAGGATTAATAGCATGTTTGCGGCATTTGCATATGGTGGAATTATTTAAGCTTCCTTTAGCACAGCTCAGCTTCACACCGTTTTTTTTAAATAGTTTCATGAGCAACTTTCTAGGTGAAGCTAAGCTGTGTTTAGAAAAAATGTTTGGCAAAATAACTTCACCAACAACTTTCTGCATGGTTGTAGAGAGAAACGAGGGAGAGAGTGTGAAAAACTACTTTTTTTAGCTTCATCTCAACTTATCCCTTTATGAGAGGAGAAAAAAAAAGCAGCGTCACACATGAAGCTATTTTGAAAAACGGTGTTTGGCAAACAAAAATGTTCAAACAAAAATGTGCAAGTTATAAGTATATCATGATCGATACAGAAATCGATCGAAACATATGTTCTTTAACCAAGAAAAAGTTTTTCTATTTTTTCATGTCCAATCGCGGATCCGGGAACTTCTACGATAAATTAGATAGTCAACTTATCCCTTTGTGAGAGGAGGACAAAAAAAAACAGCTTCACTAATGAAGCTATTTTGAAAAAAATGTGTTTGGCAGAAGAAAAACAGTTGACAGCAGCTCATGAAGCTACTGTGAACCGTACAAAAAGAGGGCCTAAGATAGTTTGGGTAACTATAAGATGTGGGTATCATGATGCAGATGCTCCACAACATGGATCACCTAAGCCACTAGCAATTGAGCCTCATCACCGAGAAGCTACTGTCCCTCCACGTGAATATAGTTAGTGTCTCTTGTTCTTCAACTTTATTTACTACTCTACATTAAGTAGGACTAATTAGCAAGCAAGATATGATTAGTGCTGGATTGATATTAGAGATGAGGACGACGAGAGGACTAGATGAGAATGAGACGGAGAAGTGTCACTCGATCTCCTTTAACATATAACAGAAAAAGCAAGGACACATAAGTGGATAAAGGGTGGTTCGGTTGGCTACCACCACCATCATCGTCACGGTTGAAAACTTTGCTGAGCTAGGTGACGTGTTAGTGTTGATATAGAGGAAAGACGAAAGGCACTAGCATGAAGAGGTGGGATGATGCATGTTTCTGTTGGGGTCGTCAGAGCTGTTACTGAGGCTTCTGTTCAGTTTTGCCAAAAGATTGAGAGTGACGCATGATTAGTTAGGGAACATATAATTACTTTTGGCAAAAGGCATGTGAGCTATGTAATCCTTATCTTTACTGACTCGTGTAGTTGGATATAATAATTAGAAAGTTGTTGACGCTAAAACATGCCACTAAACTACACAAATTAAATTAAACATGTATTAATGTACAACCTGCAAACCTGCTCCTTGCGGTGCTTCTGAGAAAACCAGACAACCTGGTTTCATCGGTAGTACAGAGTACAGACCAAGGACTGCTACCAGGCCAAGTGCATTTTAGATTCCCCTAGCGTCACAACTCCCAAATTAGCTAGGACGTCTGATCTTCCAACGTTGTTGAGATGAAAGAAGCAGAAAAGTTTACACATCAATTAGACAATAGAGCAAAAATAATAAAAAAAAAAAAAAAAAAGTTAACATAAAGATTAGTGATCGATATTATAGAGTGGATTTTTTTTTTTATTTTTATTTTGAGTACATCCAGAAAAACCTTACAACTGACTTAGGGGATGTTTGGTAAGGATCCGACTCGAAACTCCGACTCCAACTCTACTATTTTCACTGAAAAAACAGTTCATCCTACACAGCGGACCCTCCAGTATTATAGTGTGAACCCTTCAACTAACTGAATTAACTTGTGCAACCATTCTGGCTCATACTAAACTTTGGTCTAGTTAATCTGGTCATCCCGGTAGCACCATCTTTGATAACCAACTATGCAACGTACATCCAAGATCATGTCACATACCGGCAATCTAATACTCCCTCCCTAAAAAATCGGCATCATATGAGCAAAGCTAGGTTTTCCAATAATTGGAGTCGTTTTAGGTGGTCCTCCGTTTTGCTAATTTGGACGCCTCGTTCATGCAGTCGTGCATGTGCCCAACCTGATGCTGTGCATTGCCCTTGAAAAGTGAAACAGACATTGCGCAAACGTGGTGATTAATTGAAAATTAGCACAACTTTAGTGTTCCTTGGTCATTGTGCCGAGGCTAAAATGATCCTGATTTTTTGACGGTGAGAGTACTCCCCAGTCCTCCAAGGGATTCAGGCATAGAAGTAACTGTAGATAGGTGTATCCTCTCCTCCAAAACAACTTGAAGTAGCATCTTTTTTTTTAATCACATAGTAAAAGAACGTACATATCTTACCTCAATATAAATGGCAAGGATTCTTCTATAAGAGCATCTCTGAATCAAGCCTCTACTTAGACCTCTACTCTAAATTTTAGGAGTTTGGCTAAAAAAAAGCTCAAGTGGGGCTCCTAAATGAGCTCCCATTTTTATGTCCTCTCAAATTATAGTCTCAAGCGCCTAGGAATAGGATAGTCCTATCCCTCTCTCATGTGTGGATCTCACCCCACTTTTTTCTACTCTCCCACTAGAGATAGGGTCTTGGGCTACTTTTCCATTGGAGTTGGGAATCAATTTGGGGCTCTATTTTTTGCATGCTAGCATGCAAATGGAATTTTAAGGCCCAAATTTGCAAGCCATCACTAGAGATGTTCTAAGGAAATAAAATGGTACCTTATATAGGTCATATGTGATTTTGGTGGTCAAACATGTATCTATTTGATTTTTTAAATTATTATACACTAAAAACATATTGAAATGTATGTTTGTAGAATTTTATAACTAAATTTAGATATTATTACATTTATTATTGTATGGTAATTCCACAAACTAATTGTAATAATTTTGTAGTTTGGTTAGAAGATTTTGCAAACTCACATGGCAACCGATTTTGGGCCCATAAACTTTCATTAAAAATATTTTATTTTAATAGAGTAGGGTACATTATTCACAAATAGATACATGTCTTGTATCCTACTTCTACTACAGACTTGTGTAAGACTCGTGTGAGACTTGTGAATAATGCTTTCGATCCCAGCCCTCGGTTGTGACATCCGTTGGTCGGTGTTGCTTGAGCTAAAAATAGTAATAACTGTGCCCTTATAGTAGAGATTCTCTTTATAAGGCGAGCACCCATATTAAGATTCAAACTTCAAAACCCGCAATCAATAATTTAACTAATAAATTTTAAATATTATAACATAAGTTTGATAATTGTTATATTTGTAACTAAATCTAGTATCAAATTGTCATAAGTTTATAAATATAAATAAATAATACCAAATAAAATAACTTTATTAATATAAATAAAAACAACTTTATGGTGAAAATATTATTTGAAAAACCGTGTCATGTCAAGTTATCCTTATAAATAAGAATGGAGGGAGTAGATGTATATAAATAGGTAACAGATATATCCATTTATGAACAATGTGTACTACTGCTTGGCAAAAATCATTTAAATTTTTAATGGATAATTACAAACCAAAAACGTGATGTCATGCAAATTTGTAGAGTTGTTAACAAAATTTAGACATTATAACAATTATTTTATGGTAATTTGGAGATAGCAGGATGAGTTATTCTTAGAAAATAAATTAGTTTACATCCATCTCCAAGATACGGACTAAAGTGAAATGTATGAGCCTAACTTATTTTTTTGTGAGTTTTTAAATTTGAATCTTATTAGAATCATAAGCAATTCAATTTGGAATTACTTTTGATAAGCATGTAGAAATTCATTTAAATTATGAAAATAGCAAATTGGTTCCAAACTTTTTAAAACTCCTATACAAGAAACATATATGTAGGATATTGGATGTAAAAATTCTAGAGTACAAAAAATATTCTTTAAAGTTGCTTCATGATGTGCCTTTTCTATTTACATTTTTTAGAAGAGCCTTTTTTATTTACTTAATAATGGTAAAAGGTTGCAATGGCCAAATATGGGAATATGCTAGAAGTCAGCCCAACAAGGATGGGAACAGGCCCATCGATTTGGCCCAATAATTCAAAAAATATGAGAATTTTAAACAAAACTCAGAACCATAAATGATTTTAAATGAAAAAAATCATCAACTATAAAGTTCTACATTAATCCTGTACAGAATTCAAATTAATATGTAGTGTGTTCCGTGCAATGTATGAGTTCTATATCAGAATTTATAATTGATCTAGAGAGATGGTCGATTTGGAGAGGTGGTCGCTCACCGACGACATGCCAACCTAGGAGGGAGGGAGGGGGGGGAGGTCCGCTGGCCGGTGTCTCACCGGCCTTTGAGAATATGGCAACCTAGCGGGGGCTCAGCGGCCTGGAAGGGGGAGGGGAAGGCTGCCGGGAGGGAGGGAGGAGTCGAGGCCGCCTACCAGGGGCTTGCCATCCTCGGAGGAGGTGGTCGCCAACTGGGTGCTTGCCGGCCTTGGAGGCGGTGACGCCGCAAGGGCAGAGCGCTCGGCGCCCGTTTCGCGACGGGAAGAAGACGAGGATGGGGAACGAATTGGTACACACATAAAGAGTGGTAGGTGGATAATTTTTTAACCCAAAAGCCGTTGCACTGCTTTCCGTTTGTATTAGGGCACGGCCAACGGAGGCAGCACCTACGAACAGCCCTACTGACAAGTATACCTCCACCTAGACAACAGTAAATAGAGCTATCATGGTTCACATCGCGTTTGGTCTTTGCATGCTGCTTTTGGCAGGAGCATGGCTCTGCCTCTCTCGTCATCTGCGTATACTTTTCTGCTGCTTTATTCCATGCAAGCTACTGCGTGCAATCTTCGCCTCGCTTTGTAAACGCTTCGCTCCTTCCGCTTCCTCTTTTTGTCGACAGAACCACCGTCTCCCTTGCAAGCTGCTCCGCAAGTCCGCAAGCTACTACTTTATCGATTGAGGGATGCGTGCGAACGTGGCATGGGGGGGAGGCGCAAGACGCCCGGCATGGAGCGTTGGGAAGCCCTTAGGGCTTCTCAGTGGCCTTTCCAAAGCGACTCATGCTCCTACGTGGTAGCCGAACGAGTCGACTCAACGACCGGAGAAAACGACTCATCCGGAAAAAAAACTTGAGTTGACTCAATATCTTGAGTCGGTTCAATAGAACTTCATACAAATAAAAAATTGAATCGTACACACCGCTGGCCCTCCACAACCACTCACCACCAAGCCCATCGAGGCGGCGACCTTCGCGGGCGCACCGCCGGCCGATCCCCGCGCGGCGACCCTCTTCGCGGCCGCTGTGCACGAGGAGGCCGCCGCGTTCATCTCGCCACGGCCGCTGGATCCGTCTTTGCTTCGCCGACGCTGCTCTCAAGGCTTCGAGGCCGTCATCCGTCTTTGCCGATGTCGCTTCGTGCTTTCGCCCGCCGCGAGCGATCAACGCTTCGGGACCGCGCCGCCGATCCCCCCCCTGTTTCCGCAGATCCGGTCACGAGGTCCATCCCCGGCCGCGATCCGGTCACGAGGTCCATCCCCGGTGCGCGCCATCGCCGGTCGCATGCGAGCCCCTCGCTGCCCCTTCGGAAGAGGAAAGAGAGAGACGAAGGAAGGAAGGAAGGAAGGAAGGAAAGAAAGGGATATGAGTCGACCCACCACCGGAGAACTACTTTTAGGCTATGAGTGGACTTCCGATCTCACGTCTACGTGGTCTTCTCTCTCTTGCACAAATTCTTTGTTTAATCCCTACTTTTAGGCTATGAGTCGACTTCGATCTACGTCTACATGGTCTTCTCTAACTTGCACAAATTCTTTGTTTAATCCCCAAACCGACTCAACCCCTTTGGAGGTGCCCTTAGAGAAAAAAAAGCGCTTGTAGCCAAAAGCTCGTTTTTGAGCTCCTTGATTGGCTTTTGCAAAAGTAAAAAATGGTTCAAAAGCACACACAACAACACATAAGACTTTCGCGACCGGTAACTTTTGTAAAAGGATCTCAGAACGTTTTTACCAGGAAAAATATAGGCAGCGCGCCCCAGGTATCATCGATGTGGCACACGGGAAGCCACGCTTCCTCGGTATATTTTGCATTTTGCACGCGCGCCTGTGAGGATGAACTTTTTGTCGAACTGTCGGCGAGAGAGAGAGAGGGGTGGGAGCATGCAATAGTGGGCCCCACCATTTATGTGTCAAAAAATGCTATAACTCATAAACTAAAAAGTCAAATTAAATTCGATTACACCATTAAATTTGTATCAATAAATCCTTCAAAAACTAGATCTCACATCGATATGTTTAGATAAAATTATAAGTGGGTCCCACTTATGGTAGTTGGTATAGAGTAGAGATATAAAGTAGGGTTTATTGGATACACACCATTGAAATTTTTACAGTTTTAAGATACACCACTACTATTTGCCTAATTAGGCTGACACCATTACAATTTTGCAAGTGTTTGAGATACACCACTATCTACGGTTTTCATTGTATATAACTGGCAAGTAGATTTGTATGGACCTTTTTGCCCCCCATCCTCTCCCTCCTCTTTCTTCCTTCTCTTTGGCTCACTTTTTCGGCAGCTCGCGTGCGTCGCCGGCGGACGCCTCCACGCCGATGGGGCTCTGACCTCGCGTCCTCTCCCACGCCGGTGTGGCCTCGATTGCCGGATCTCCCCCGGCCCCTCCTCTGCCGGGACCTCGTCATGCCTCGCTTGTTGCCGTGGGCGGTGGATTGGTCACGTCAATCTCCGCCGCTTGTCTTAGGCTATCCGCACCGCTAGAACGGTAAAACCATACTCCATGCATGGTGCAGCGTGGGTCCCACACATTTATACCGTTTTGCTGCGGCGGTCCATTCTTTATCCGGATTCTCTATCCCACCAGGGGACCCACCGTCCTCCCCTCCCTCCTCCCCACCGACGGCGGGGCATGAGCGCCGCACGCGTGCTCGCATCTCGCGGCGCGTTCGCGCGATGGAGTTGGTCGATTCGCGGCGGGCGGGCTCGGCTCCATGGCGGGCGTGGGCGGTGGTGGGCTGGTGCCGGGCGGTGGTGGGCGCACGGAGCGGCGTCGGGAGCTGTGGGCGGGGTTGGCCGGGCGATGCGCGGAGATGCGGCAGCGGCGGGGCGTGTCTTGCGCGAGCAGCGCGCGGCCGCCATTCTCCGCCCGAAGCCGCTTATCACGCGAACAACTGGGCGGCGTGAACAGCCGCGCGGGCGCGACGGGAACAACCGGCGGCGGCTTCGAAGCGCGCGTTGTGGCGCAAGGTGGCCCAGCGCGCGATCGCGAGACGGCGGCGGCGGCGAGGTCGCAGGCAGCGGCGGCGGCGCGGCTTGGCGTCGCGGCGGGCGCGTTGTCCGGACTAGGCACGTCGGCGCGGGAGGCCACACGGCCGGCGGCGTGGGTTTGCCGGGCGACTGCTGCGCGGCGGCGCAAGGCTCGGGGACGGGCGGGTGGTGGTACTGGTCACCGCTAACGCGGCCGGCGCCCGCGCCCACGGCAAAGCGCCCCTCCTCCCTCTCGCAGCCGCTCGGCTTTTCCCGCCGGTGGAGCCCTCGCCGGAGATCGGTGGGAGGCCTCGGCCTCGGCGCGGAGAGGAGCGCGCCCATCGGCGGACCTGATCTCGGGCGCCGCAGCGACGAGCGCTTTCCGTTGTCGTCCGGCGAGATGCAACGCCGCCTTTGGGCCCCACGCCACGCCGTCCTCCTCGAGGACGAAACGCAGATTTGGGTATCCCGGGAACGGGAGGTACTTGGTTGGCTCTCAGCATCGCGGTGCGGACCGATTCATGGAAATCGGTGCGGAGGTTGGCTCCCCGAGCACCGCAGTGCAGTCAGCCTTAGTAACCTATATTGAACTTTGCTCCACCGCCCTTGGTAACTGGGACCCACTAGAGGCTACGTACAGCTAGCTGGTTCAATCAATCGATCAAAGTTAAGTCCGTGTCCTGCACGAACGGCTTGCGGCAAATCGGGCGCCGGCGGCTGTGCTGCAGCTTTGGACAGGAGGTAGGACAAGGTGACCAGTGGGGCTCACGGGTACAAGGTCTTTCTCGGGCGTCAAGGGCAGGGCAAAAGTGGCAATACAGAAATACAACAGCTCATGTATGTCTGAATAGTGGGTCCACAAGTCGTTTGGCGTAGATAGTGGCGTATTTCAAACACTTGCAAAGTTGTAATGGTGTCAGACCAATTAGGCGAATAGTAGTGGTGTGTTTTAAAATTATGAAAATTTCAATGGTGCGTACCTAATAAACCCTATAAAGTAGTAGGGATGAGTGTGGGAGAGAGTGTCGTAAAGAAGAGAATCTTGATGACTAAGATGTATAGAGTAAGAAAATAAAAGAAACATGAGTGCGGATCTCCTGATAGCAGAACCTGCAGCAGGCTGCGGGTGTGGCGCCAGCCTGGCTGGCCTACCACGGTGTCCCCCGTCACAGTGCATCCCGAGATCCATCGTCTCATCATCTCTCCACCCCTAAATCCGCAATTCATCTTTTGGTTCCCCTTCCGAACCCTCGAGACCCCAAACCCCAATCTCTCTCTTCCGCTAGGGTTCCATGGCCGGCGCCGGCATCCACCCGTTCCACCAGCAGTGGCCCACGCGGCGGCCGCGCCGCCCCCCGCCGGGGGCCGCGGCCTCGGTCGCCGTCCCGCCGCCTCCCCCGTGCCCGGCGCGCCGGGCACCGTTCCCACCGACGAGGTCCGCACCATCTTCATCACGGGGCTCCCTACCGACGTCAAGGAAAGGGAGCTGCACAACCTGCTGCGCTGGCTCCCGGGGTTCGAGGCCTCCCAGATCAACTACAAGGGCGACCAGCCCATGGGCTTCGCGCTCTTCTCCACCGCGCACCAGGCCCTCACCGCCAAGGCCGCGCTCCAGGTTGGTTTGTTTGTTTGTCTTGTTTTGGTTCGTGATGGTGGGCGAGGGTTTGGACTTTGGAGGGATGATGAGATGTGATCCCTGGCGCTCGTCATCTGCAGGATATGGTGTTCGATGCTGAGACCAAGGTGGCCCTCCACACCGAGATGGCCAAGAAGAACCTCTTCGTCAAGCGAGGTGAGATTTTGCCCCCCTTGTCATGCACTTGTTCTCCCTGCTGTCGCTCTAATAGCATACAGCATTAATGAAATCTTCAACCCCATAGATAGAGTTTGTTGTTGCATTAGTACAATGTTGTTGTTGGAATGATCATCGTTGGTGGGCGGTGCTTCCCTGTGTTGTCATGGTTCTTTTGTTTGGATCATTCAAATTCAAAAGGAGCAACCTGTGATGTTGTGTACATTGAGCCAGAGAGTAATGTTTGCCACATCTGGTGAACATTGTTTGTGGTTCTTGAGACATGGAATATGGTATCTAGTTTGTTTTTTTTTTTTTCTCGAGATTTAATAGAAATAGTGTATATCTATGTAAATAGCGAAAGCTATGTATCGAAAAAAATGCCAGAACGACTTAAAATTTGGAATGGAGTATTAATTAACCTATGAAAAATAAATCTTTTTAATAGGATCGACCAATCCTTGACCTCATTGCAATTTGCTTTTGAATTTAATTGGAAAAATCAGGTGTATGTTACAATACAAGTGTATGCAGCATTAAACAAGTATAGTTGAAGTTCACAGAATTCTTTTTCCAGTTGTGGCAAATAAATAAATAAATAGATCTTTTGCCAGATTTACTGCTTCGCACTAAACAGTCTAGCTTGATCTTAGTTTGCCACTTTAAAAACAGTTTGCTTCCAGTACAATGAATAGTTTGGTTACTACAATGTTTTGCACATTTATTATGTCTTGAATGAAAACCATTTTAGGTGTGGGAATTGATGCAAATGCTGTGGACCAAAGTAAACGGCTGCGAACAGGTGGAGATTATACTCATTCTCCTTATGCTCCTACATTTCATCCTCCTCCACCAGCTGTTTCCATGTGGGGAACTGGGTAAGTGTTTATTCTTTTTTCTCATGCAGTAATTAATCATTCGTCAAGGGCTTATCATTTCTGTTTTTTTGGATATGATTCAGTTATATCACAGCGCCACCTCCTTACAATCCCTATGCTGCCTATCCAGTGCCCCCTGTAGCTATGACTTCACCTTCTCCTATTTCTGGTCCAACTGCCTATGCTCCTGTGCAGGTAATTTTTGAGTTGATGTTGCGTGAATCATAAATAAAAGATTGCGGTATTTAGTTTTTCATGGTCATGATTTTGTATTGAACCAGTCTTGATAGGCCTAGCAGGGGTAAAGTGTGAGACAAGCACTTTTTTCTGTATTAAGTTTTTTCTATGCATGACGAGAACTAGCATGATTCATGTTTCATCTATAGAATTGGATTTGCAATTACTGTTGGAATTTTGGTAATATTACCTTAAGGATTTGTTCCTTCAGACATGTCAATCGACAATATTTATTGCCCAGTTATTTACATTCTAGAAAAATCCTTTCCAACTTACTCAATTCGCTGTCAACACTATTTTATACCTTTTATTGAACTGACTCTATTGACATATCTCATGCTTTATGTTTATAGCATATTAAGGCTTCATATAGCTTCCCCGCCAAAAAAAAAGGCTTCATGTAGCAAATTAAATATTCTAAAGCAAACATTTGGATGAAACTAGATGATTAGTTTAATTTCTTGAATATATTATTATCCGTTGAATAGTTTCATTGTTACATGAAATAAAAGGGCATATATTTGCAGCATTATTTAATATAACATAGTTGAAGTTTGTCTTGGCTTTACAGTGACAGACTGACAGCTAATATAAAGTTTTTTCATATCCAAGATTCGAAAGGTTATAATTTCTTATGAAAAATTATAATTTTCTTTTGTAGAACACAAAGGATAATCCTCCCTGCAATACCCTTTTCATTGGTAATCTTGGTGATACTGTAGTCGAAGAGGAATTGCGAAGCCTTTTCAGTGTGTAAGGACCTGCACTTCCAACAGCAACATTCTACCTGTGGATTCCATTTTTCCTACTGGGTGTATGGCTACTGCATATTTGGTTCTGGTCGGTGCAATCATCTGTTTTTTTCTTTCATCTTTTTCTCAATTTCTTGCAGTCAACCTGGATACAAACAAATGAAAGTGTTACGCCAAGATAGGAACACTGTTTGCTTTATTGAATTTGAGGTCAGTAGTTATGGTTTTCATAATTGATTAATAGTGAGACTACCTTTGTTTCCCAATCACATGTCTAGCTGTATAAGGCCTTTCCCTTTTTTTTTTTCAGGATGTGAATACTGCTACATCTGTACACCAAACTCTGCAGGGTGCTGTTATTCCTAGTTCTGGTCGTGGTGGAATGCGAATTCAATATCCTTTATTAATTGAAAAAAAATGTTGGATTCTTCAGTTGAATTGGACCTATATCTCGATTTTCAATTTAACAATCTCTTCATAACAATCCACCCTTGTATGGATACATTCCTATTTCATGTTTTTATATCTTAGATAGATATACACACTTCTGTTCCCTAATAATTTGGCCTGTATCACATTTAGCACTCCTTAACATATTGCACGTTTTCGAAGAATCCCTTTGGGCGAAGGAAGGATTCAGCTGGTGGCCTGAGTGGAGCTCCTGCAAACTGATTGCAGCCTGAGGGGGATGTATCTTGAACTTTAGCATGCCATCATGGATTTCATACTACCACATCTTATGATCTGCATACTTCTGCTGAAAGTGCTATCTCTCATGTGACATCATCATCATTTGGTGGAGTATCTGGGACATGATAATCATCATCTATCATCATCTTTATTAGGTGGAGGTCTGGGGGCATGATCATCTCATCTGGTAGACATTGCATTGTCACCATTCACCAAAACATGCTGGTGTTACTTTTTATAGTCTCTGTAGCTTGTGAAAGCCATCCTAGATGCCTTGTAGATTTGCATGTGGCATTTGTCATGGACATTACTCTTTGTAGTACCATTATTATGTATTTCCCTATGTGCAGTTGCAACATTTTGTGTGTTCATTGTAAGACTTAAGTGGTTTCTCTGGTTTACTAACAACAATTCGGGAATCTTGGATGTTTCATTACATCATGTCATGGCATTTTTCTGAGGAAAGTACAATTCGGGAGTCTTGGATGTCTCATTACATCATGTCATGGCATTTTTCTGAGGAAAGTTTGTAGACATGGCATGACAAGCATGACAAAGTTCATTCCATGCATGCTGGAGCATTGCCTTCATCCCCACAAAGCATGTAATCATTGACTGATTAATAATGTTAATTTGTTCTTTAATATTTTTTGTCCAGATTGAGAGGCTAACAGTGATTGTAAAATTGCAAAAAAATGGCGCAAGCCGTTCATTTTTTACTGCAGTGGTGGACAGCCAGTTGTTGTCGTGGTACTTTTGGCAAGCCTTTTCATTCTTTTCCTGCAGCAGATGGTGGAACGCCTAGGTGTGGCTGTGGTCCTTTTTTAGAGAAGCTTACTGATGCTGATGTAAGCCAACCTATGTATCCTGATATAAGCCAACTTATGGATCTGCTGAGGTGGTTCCTAGCTTGACCAGTGAATTGAGATGATGAGAGCTTGGATGGAAGCTGAGAAGTTTCATGACTGAGTTCTGCATTAGCTGTCTGAAGTCTGAAGAGCTGATTGTTTTGGTTTCTTCAACTCTTAATGTGGAATCTAAGTTTAATATTTAGATAAATGGATTTGAGTCCATGTGTTGGTATACTAGTTTCTGACATTAGTAAAAGTGACTTGAGAAAATTGGACAAACTTTCTGACAACAGAAAAGTACTGCAGTTCTTTTGTAGTTATTTCAGCTGGAACGAAAATTGATTTCACCGTCGCTGAAAACAGGACTTGTCTGTGCAAAGGCAATTGTGTGGACCTGTGTGATTTCATTGACGAGTTGGATAGTATGAAAGATTTGTCTGAGGCAACTGATGGAGGGGGAAGTGTGTGCTTTTACGAGTTGGATAGATCACAACATGTTGTGTAGTAGTTTTTTTTTAAAAAAAAAACACATGTGTAGTATGAAACTGAGTGACAGTGAGTGAATTTTGGTGCGTCTTCTTTCAGCTTCGAGTAGGATATAAACAATTGCTGCCATCTCGTGCTGAATAATGAAGGACATCTCTTCGTAGACGTGTGTAGTGTGTTATTAAACAATAGTGTCCTTTCAAAGAGTGCCTCCGAGTTAGTAGATTTAACGCATGATTACTCCGAATACGTACATGCAAAGAGTACCTACCTTCGAAGATTGGACAGGCAAATTTTTTAGACTATTGACAAAGTCACCATAAGTGTGTTGCTGTCAACGAGAATTTTGACTACTATTGAAAGCATAAAGCCGTTAAATCATGGAGTATTCGCTTCAATGAAAAATTAAACCCATGACATGATCATTACTGAGACTCCCTTAAGCCACTATGATACATGATAGTGTCCTTTCAAAGAGACCCCTCGGTGCTCTCACTTAGCAAGTAGTCATTTTATATTTAATAACTACACTAGGCCTTTTCTAACTATACACTATAGGAAGATAACATTTGTCTTTCGAGGGGTGTCTCCAGTTCTAGTTTATTAACTTAGCAACCTAGACGGGAATGGGAACTAAGAATGATATTTTACAATGTTGGAACACAAATGTTTTGGAATTGAGGGCTATTTGGATGCAGCCTGGCAAATTCGGGGGGCACCTACTTTCATTTTTTTTAAAAAAGGCTCGATTTTTTAGGGGAGGAAGAAAACCCCTGGTCATCCGGTTAATCCTAGAAAACCGGACTAAAACCATACAAGACAATATTTCTGCTGTTAAGAACTAAATTAGTCAGTAAAGGGGTCACTCTACGCAACTTCCTCCTCTTCGCAACTTCTTCCTTGTCTTTATTCCCTAGCAAAGCCTATGGATTATCTCTAACTCGATCTGTTCCAATATGAGATCTTTTCTACCCATCGCGCTCTGCTGCCCCCTGCTACGACTTCAGTCATTGAACGATGATTTACGGTTTCCACTTGTTTGTTGTGACTAATTGTATTTGTTTTGTTTTCACGGACACATCAATTTGGTCCTAATTGATGGGTGAGTAGGTGCGTTGGTGCACCCCTCTCGCCTAGTGGGAAGTCATTCTCGCCTAGTGGGAAGTCATGAGGCTGTCCCTTGAACGAAGTATTGGGGGTAAATGCGGAAATGTAAATAAGATAAGATAGATAGATAATATAAATTTTCATATGATCATTCCTTCTGATATCGAGAAGCTCGTTTTATTTCCACTAGTTTCATTGGATGTCTCCACAAGGGCCAAGCTTCCCATAGGGTAACCCCATTGAGCCATTTCCACATGTTAGTGGGTCTCGCTCTCTTGGATTGTTTGTCTTCACTACGGAGAGCTTTGGTTAAAATACTTTTTTTTTTTTACCGAAGTCAGGGGGAAACCCCCACCCTTATATTTTGGTTGTTTTTTTAATAATGCCCCAACCTGAAATTCGCTCCCTACCTTGGAATTGAACTCGGGACCCGAGGGGTGCCTCTAGAGTGTCCACGCCGGGCTGGGGTAACCAACCGAACCCAACATAAGAGCATCTTGTTTGAATCACCGGCTGCCACACCGCAAACTTCGGTTGGTGTGATCTCTCAAGATCACATTCCTTTTTTTTGCGAGATCAAGATTACATTCCTCTTGTGTAAAATTTTGGCGCATACAAGCATCGCTAGCAAAGAAGTGTGCAAACCTCACCAAAACTAGGTAACAAGTGTTTAGCACTGGAGCTCTCCGATGCTCAGTTTTCAGCACAATACACTTTCATATTTTGTGTGTTTGCTTTGAACTCTAATTTGATAATCTTGGATTTCATGGAAATATAGTGAATAGATCTGCAACCTTGAACTAATGCCATGCCAATTTGAGAAGATACCACCAGGTATACTACGGAAAATTCTGATGCGCTTTTTTTCAGCATGATGCAATTTCATATATATTTCGGGTGTAAGTCTTTCCACCAAACTTCAATTTTGATGATCTTAGACTTGTTTGAAAGTTAATGAAGACATCTACATCTTTGAACTAATAATGTCATATCGATGTGAGAAGTTCCAAAATTATGACACAAGATCATTTCTTTAGTCTATTTGCCTCGGCTTGTTTAGTTTCAATTTCCTTTTGATGTCTTAGGGCTTTGCATGTCTTTTAAGGTCTTTCAACATGTACACTTGTTTCTATATTTGAGGTGGATGATTCTTTGATCTACACCATAGCCTATCCCAAGTCCATCACTTCACATCCATGAAACTAATTTCTTGTATACTAGCAAACATTGTTAGTCACATTGATTATGTTGTCACTGACAAACAAAATCACTAAATCCTTGCTACGGTTCATGTTTCTTATATATTTCGACATCTTTTGACAAAGGAAGTTGGAATTTTGCATACAAATATACCAAAGAATAAGATGAAAAAAAAACATGGACGATGCCTTCATTTGTGGCCTATTAATGCAGACCAATTAGAATGAAACAAGTAACAAAACTTTTTTTTTTTTTTGTCGAAGTAGAAAAAGAATACACATATTAAAATTATAAAAAGATAGTTACAACCACTTTATTAATTAGTTCTATGCATTGGTCAGTTTTGCTTTATTCTATTGTTTGGTGCTGCTTCTGGAATATATTTATACACCACTTTAGAGATTGGTTTAGAGCACGGCTAATAATGCAGTTAGCTATTGGCTGTATAGCGTTTCTATATCACTTATAACATTCTAATAGCCCACCTCCACCTATATAAGTTCGTGCATAAGGTGATTGGAATGCAAGTTTATATAGCCCGTTTCTCTTGTTTTTCCTTCTCTATGCATCTCAACCTAATTCTGAATTGGCATCCTCTACAACCTATTTGCATCATCTTATTATACTTGCCCGTGCTGAGGTGCTGTTTAGTTTCATGGACTTTTTGTGTTGGGACTAAAATAAAAATCTCTAAAAGTTCCTAGAAAACTAAATAGGAGACTTTTTGGGGACTTTACTTCCTTGTGGGATCCTAGGACTTCTGGAAACAAAGAGGATTCTATCGTTCGTGTGAACCCGAAGTAACTTTTTGTAGCAGTGACTGGCAGCAATAGGCAACAACACTAGCAATTAGGCATGCTATAACAATAAACAATGTCAAATCACAGACCGCTATGGGCTAATGCAAGGGCAGGCATCCCTTAAACGTAGAGAATAGTACAGCATAACATAAATGGTGTGCAGTTGAGCTCCAAAATGGCGAGATTCCAGTTTGGTTGAGGGTCTTTTCAGTGTCAACTTTGCGTTTTGTGTGTTCTGTGCACCTGCACTTACAATCCTATATATGATCAGCTACATCAATGGGGCCTGTCAAAAAGATTGTTGAAAAAATGTAGCCCGCAATTTACCCGTATACACGTCAATATGCATGCAATTGGTGGGATGTAATATTTTCTTGGCAGATCCGCCTAGGCCATGCCACAAAAATGGTTTCCAGCTAACGATCTCCGCCATTGATAATTAGTGAGGGGTAAGGCACTTTCTTTATATCCACAAATGTTGAATAATCGGGGTTAAGTGGTTGCTTCCATGGCTCCCCATCCATTTGCATGAATGCGTCCCGCCAATACCCACCTTTGATCTCTATCCGTATTGCTGCTGCCTGAAAATGGAATAGTAACACCAAATTATGCGGTGCTTCTGAAAGAAGCAATATGTAATCTTTCTAACAATCTGTTTTTTTTTCCATCTTTGCAACCGGCCACCAGGAGTTTAGGCCACAAAAAGAAAATAAAAAGTTTAACTCCCGATCTACTTTCATTCTTATCGAACATAAAAATTGCACTCTAGTTTGCATTCAAATACATGTTTATTCACAGTTTTGCTTTAATGGTTTTGGTGAAATTGAACCTCTATCAAAAGAAAAGGCAAAAATTTGCCCACAGGACACTAAAAGTGGTGCGCTTTTGTCGACGGACGGACGAAAGTGGACTCCTTTGCTAAAACACATATTCGTTTTGTTGCAAATTTGCCAGAACACATTTCCACGGTGGCATGGAGAGAAAGCCGGCAAGTTGACCGTTTTGCCCCGGCTCGTTGGAACCCCGCCCTCTATGCTCACCGGCCCGAGACCTCCACGGCCACGCCGAGCCGCCGCTAGGATCTCCATGGCCGCTGAGCGGGGCGTCCCCACCCGATGCCGACACGCCGACGCCGAGAGCCGCCTCGCCGTACTCACACCGCCACGCCACGCCCGCTGAGCTCACTGCGGGCGCTGGGCTCGGCCATGCCCGCCGCGAGCACGGGAGGGCGGGCTGCCTCGCCAGCTGCTGGCTCGCCACGCCGCCCTGGCGAGGGGAGGGCGAAGCCGCCACCGCGCGCCGCCAGTAGGGGAGAGGCGAGCCGCTAACGCCGCCGCCGCGAGCGGAGGGCGGGCTCAGCCACCGCGCTACCGCCGCGAGGAGAGGCGGGCTGGGCCACCGCTGCAGCAGCTTCGTCGGGCGCTGGCTCGCCACGCCGCCGCAGCGAGGGGAGGCGCAGCCGGCCGCCGCTACGCATCGAGCATGGGAGGGCGGGCTGGCCGCCGCTAGCCGCCACGCTGCTCCGGACGCAGTGATCGCCTTTGGGATAGAGCTGCCCCCGCCGTGGTCGAAGTCGGCCCTCGACGCCGTCCCCTCCTGCCCGGCCGATCGGCGAAGAAGGCCAAACGAGCGAGGGCAAAACGGTCAACTTGCCGGTGTTCTCTCTCCATGCCAGGCGTGGAAATGTGTTCCGCAAATTTGCAACAAACTAATGTGTGTTTCAAAGAAAGGAGTCCACTTTCGGTGTCCCTCGGCAAAAACGGACCACTTTTAGTGTCCCGTGGCAAATTTTGCCAAAAGAAAATGACCAAATAGAAGGTTATCTCTTGTCCTACCAAATAGTATTGCACTGCATATGATGGGAAACTACTCGTAATAATGAGATTCACATAATGGCATTGCATACTTTTGCCAAATAGACAGAGTAACCACTCAAACAACTATGGAGGGAGCAAGTTACCTGAGCTATGTGCTTGGCAGATATAAGTTCAACCATCACAAGAGATGCATGCCACCCTTGCTTCAATCCAAATATTTCAAGAAGACCATCATCTGATTGGGCTTCAACAAATCCCTCTCTATAGGCATAAATGAGTTTATCAGAAGACAATGTTAATGCAATTGAAGTGATATGGTCACAGAAATTTACTCAACACACTTTCTCCAAATATTCAGGCTTCAAATTTCCCCATGGATTTCTTCCGCTTGCATAATTGTGAAGGTTTAATGCAACAATAGCCCTCACACTGCATCATAGATTGTCAGATTAAATTAATTTCACATTCTATATGTGGAAGCATGATCCTACCTAGAAACAGAGAAATTGTGAGCTTGCCTTGGTGGTACAGGAATGTTCTCCCACTCAGAGCTGTCCATCCTCTTGATTGATAAACAGAGAACGTTCCTCAATCCCCTGACAATTACAGAAAGAACAAACTGAGATCCCATACAGGCTCTGCTACACTGGGTTTGACAAATCAGTACAACCTGGTGATTCACTTCTGATAAAAGTTTTTTTTTTTACTACAAAGTGTAAAAGCAAGCAGTCTACCATAGTGAACATTTCTACCATACTGAACATTTTGGATTCCTGGATGAGTTGGATTCATATTATATTGAATAGAACAAAATAAAAACAGATGCAGAAAGTCTTGAGAACTAACAAATGTATAACTAGAATTCAGAAGGAAACTGGAAGCCTATGTTATTGGACATCTAAACTAAAGACTAAACCAAATCCGTTATTGCCAAGAACAATAAACTAATACAATCATGTTTTTAGAGAATTTTGTCCAAATTACATCACATGCTATTAGTTGCTGAATTCTTACTCGGTAATAGCAGAATTTTCACTCTCAACGAGAGAGGATGACAATAGCAATTGGGGGCAATTTTCTAGTTCATTTCTCACACAATGCCATACCAAGCTAAGGGGTTGGGGATACATATTTATAGGCTGTTAACCAGCCAAGCATATGCCAAGATGTTAGTCTAAGATGCTAAACTGTTGTCCTAACAAATGTTGTCCTAAATGTTGTCCAAGATGCTAAGATGCTGTCCTAAAATCTAGTCAAGGATGCTATCCTTGATGGCAGCAAGACCACCATGTGTGCAGCCACAAGAACCATGTGCTGCAGCCCCATAAAGACCAGCCAACACAGAGACTATTTGCAAGAAAATCAATTTGTATACTTCAAATGGAAAATTCCAATCTTCAACTGTAGCCAGAGTTCAAATAAAAACCTGTAACTCTGAAACAATCTAAAACATTAATCACTAACTATCAAACTTCTTAAAATTGACCTTATTGATGTTTGCACTTAGGCCATGGTTGAAGGATAAAAGTTGGCACATTATTATTAATAGTGGATTTCTTTAAAAAAAGATGGCAATATTAAAGTTATGACTTGACCAGGAGGTATCACTCATGTAGGTATCTGCAAAATGTACGATTCATTACCCCCAAAATAAAAGCAGCTCCCATACCTTAATTCAGGGTCACTAATACATTGCGTAAAGAACCATCCTTGCTTGCAGGTATATCCTGCGTAAATTAACTGTCACAAAATCAGCCAATCAGTAAATTAGTTAGAAATGCTTACTCTAAAAGTTTTTCAAAATACAGATTATATAATAAGCATCACATTAGTCACAGAATACATCCTAGTTTCGTTTGTTCACAGTGCAAATATGTATTATTTCAATGCAACTGCACCATGCTGTCCTTTATCTGTTTTAATTCCTGTTATCAAGTTGATGTTATTCTTTTAGTTTCATGTTTCTACCTTGACCAACAGCGAACTAAAAGGATTATACACTGACAAGGCATGCTTCAATTCACACAGTGAAATCAGAAATTGTAAAGTCATCAATGGTTGAGTTAGAAAATTTGTTGTGCTTAAGGTGCAAGGGTAGGTTTATTTTAAGCTACAGAAGAAAGGTGATATTCTCAACTCCATTTCTTAATCATTATTTCTAGAAATTATTTATATAAGGGAGAGGTAAGAGACGTGGCCTTGATGAGCAAAATCATCAACTAATTGGACCTATACACGTTATAAGTATACTACACTTAAAAAATTCATATCATTACCTTTGTTTTGCAGATAATTAAATGTGTGTTAACAGCTTGCAAAACACAGCTGAAGAAAAAATGGTGATTCTACCCTTTTGGATTACCCAAAGGAAAACTATAACTTAAGAGGAGTAGTGCATATGTTGTTGAAATTGATTTTCCTTTCTAAAAAATGGTAGCATTATTGTTAGTTGACCAATGAAATCTCCGTTACATTGACCGCAGATATCCTTTTACATTTTTTTCCTCGAACACACAGGAGCTTCATATCATTATATTAAGAAGAGAAAAATGGGTTAGAACCCCGAGTAGACACATGACACACTACACCCATCATTCTCAGATTACAAATCATGCCTGTGATAAAATAACTACATGACTCCCTGAGTAAATGGGATCTAAGGTCATCAACAAAAGACAGCCCCGGGGCTCCAGCCATACACCACATATATCATGTAGATACTAACCCATTCTTAAATTAACATTATAAGCATATATTGAGCAGTTTTCATTGTCATAAATGATATGTAATAAACTATACAACTTGAATGACCAATACTAGGGTTTAAGGCGATGAACTGCTGGGTTATCATAAATGTAGCCATGTAGGGAAGAGCATCCATAAGTTATTTACCTTATTGGATAAAGGTCCATTTGCAAGAAACGGCTTCTCATCACGTAATTGATGAAAACCATAAGCCACTTGAGCATCCATTCCTGCAATACAAGAGGAGGGTATTTCAAGACCAATCCTTATGACACCTATTATGTAATGTAAAGATTAGAAATAACAACAGGTGGTAACAAGTAACGACAAACACAATTGCAGCATTTATATGTTAAGTCCTAATGTCCTATATATCATTTTGTATGATGGTGGATATGAATTAACGGGGTAATAGGAAAGTGAACTCCTGAAAGAGTATTCATCTCTTTTGTCTCCAGTATTGAGAATGAGTTATTACCTTCCTCTACTATAGAAACCTAAAATTAAGAAAGTACAACAAAGGCTCACCTGCAAATATACAATTATACACTAGAAAAGAAAAGAAGTAACCCAAGGTTTATTTATTTATGTATGTATCGAGAACACACCCAAAAAAGATTATACATGTTTGGAACAGTTTGTAACCAAGTTGTTTGCTGAACTAATGAAGAAAGGGTTTTGAAACCCTTCCACTTGATATGACCCCGTTTGTTTGGGCTTCTGCCAGCAACTAGAAAAAATCTTCTCACATCATAAAAGCTATAAACAAAAAGGTCCTTTTTGAGGAACTAATTTTAAAAACTACTTGATTTTTAAAGTAAATTGCCAACTTTTGAAACTTTATTCTCAAAAAAAAAAATCATTATGTATTGATTTCTACTGGTCTGAGATTCGTGCAGAAGCCATTTCTGGAAAAGCCACAGCCGAAACAAAGTGGGCCTAAGGAGGTGCTAACAAACATGTTGAATAATGCATTGGTTGAAATAGGAAATTACCTATGCTGAAGTAATTATAGAAGACACCATCAAAGCAGGAAACTATTTCAGGCAACTCTCCCTTAGCAGTGCCATCCTGCAGGAAAGAAAGACATCCATTACTATTAGTTCTACCATCAGGCATTGACACATTACATCATAAACCCAAGATGATAGTCTAGTGGCATTGACACATTACATCATAAAATGTACACTCTCCAAGACGCCTAAGTGAGTGAGGGAGGTCCAAATCTTCCTTTTCTTCTTCTCCATGTTCAGGCATAGAAACAACAACATGCCAACTGCACAATGAAACATAATATGAGGCATTGGAAGTGGTGAAATAGGTGCACAAATCTTACCTATAGAAGGAACTTGAACATATAGAAATCATGCTGCTACAGTTGGTGCAAAAATAAAAAATATTTTATAATTACAGTGAGAACAACATTAATTAACAAGCTAAATGAAAAGCTACACAAATTGCAAGAGGGATAGTGGGCCATCTTTATATACAGATGATCATCTAAAGGCTTAAACATGGGCATGAAAACTTCTAGGATAGCAATCATGTCTGCTGATTTAATCACAAAACGACAACACCAAAGTAATACACCTATACTAAACAGATTCTTCATTAAATAGGATATCACTAGCCGCTAGGTCCAGATATGGGCACAGAAACCTAATAGGTCAACAGGATCTGCATGCATTTTAGTTTAGCTAAAAGATATATGGGTAGCACCTAGTGAAGTTAGCACCCTTCAATTCCTCCATTCATATATAATAAAGTTAATATAGCTGTATAATTAGAGCTGTAAGCATATCAAATTATATTATATCTGTAGGATATCTATGTTTCCAAATAAATATAGTTTTAGACAGTTTTCAGAACGAAATTAAATGAGATTTTTTTCTTTCATATAATTAAAAAAATGATAATGGACAAAAAAGTGTATTGGATAAGATCATGCTGACGCCTGAAACATCTGTTTGGAAACAAAGGGGGTAAATTGTAAGGGCAATGATACTCCATTTATCAAACACAATTGATGCAAAGAGAACATGTTAATACTAAAAAAGGGTACAGGGACATGTTATGAACATTAAATTGCACCAGAATGCATTGAAGATTAACAAATTCGATCCTATAAACAAGAGTCACCTGTCTAAACAAGAAACTGAGCCAAAAATAGCCTTGTAAAGAGATCGCTTAGCAGCTGCTTTCCATGAGAAAGAAAAATGAAGCACCCTGAAAATAAGTATCATGTGATGGCAAACCTATAGAAATTTCATAAGACCGTAAAAGTGAAGAAAAAGATATCCTTTTACCCAACCAAAAACTTCTGGCGAGATCATTTCCTGTTCCAAGTGGTATTACTGCAACAGGAGGGACAGGCTCCCTGTTCTGAACGTATAGCTCTCCTAAACATCCCAACACCCAACCTACTGTACCGTCACCTCCTGCAACCTAGGAAAGATAACTATAATAAGTATTTGGATGGAACAACTTTCCTAAGGTAGCAATTCAGACTGCGTGTTCAAAATATCTCAAAAGTAGAGTTCTCATTGATAACAAGGAATATTGACTAACAATAAGATTGGGGATCTCATCTCAGCCCAACCAATAGAAATCGAAATAAACTGGTGCACAGCCAAAAAGGGCTTTTAACTTTGGATCATTGCTGGGGATCTCAATATCACTTACACAATAACACAAAGAACACAACTATCTAAACAAAAATCAAGGTTAGTTTTCGTGAAACCCTAAGCTGGACATGGAAGAAACCATAGTATTTTTAGAATGTGACGAGATATCATAAAACCACTCTAGGTCTTTTTGTGTTATAAATGAAACATAAAACAATGTATGTACTTCTTGTCAAGGATCTTTTTTAGATGCTTCACACAATCACACTATTTGTGGTCAAAGCGTCAAATTAATATCAGAAAATGTAACTCATGAATCTACAAGTACCTTGAAATGCAAAAACAACTGGGAGGAATGGAACTAATATTGTAGTGTTTGAAATGATTGCAGCCACCAAAGTTTTGTACATACCATAACCTCGCAGATGATGGCGAACAAACCTCGCGACTGTGATCACCAGAGTCAGCAAGTTGTTCCAAACAAGCCAGAGCATACTCCCACAAATTCAGAAGGCTTCACAACAGTAAGATCAAAAACCTGGATTTAGAAAAGCTTTTGTCAATAAGAATGCATTTAGTGCAAAAGTCATCTCAAAGTTTCATTAACAGACAGAACAGAACAACCCCAGATTCTAAAGAGCGTGTTGATAAATGTCCCCACCCTTCATCTAAGCAGAGGTACAAAAAAATCTGTGTTTGTGCAACTTCCTGTAACAAAGATAGGAACTAAAAAGCTATGGTTTGCAAATTTAAGTGATTCCTAATTTCAGTAATGTCCTCTACCAAGGACAACAGCTTCATAAAGGGCTGTATGAAATGAAGTCCCTCATATTAATATGAAATGAACTAACTCCAACAAACTCGACACAGCTATGATAAAATTTTGCATGAAACATCAGGAAATCTCATGTATGTGGCAAGTCCATCAGCTGTGAGAACAAACAATTTAAATTTCCTCAACACACACAAAACCAATACTAGGACTTATTAGAAGCAAGCACAGGTGCTCCCCATATATATAAACAGAGTGTGCTGATTATATAATATTATTAACTATAAATAATAAGTTTCTTATGCCAACATAAGAAAATCTACCCAAATCCATTTTGGTTGATGGTACATTACAGAAAATTCACTATCTCCATTTTCCCTAATCTCCCTAAACAAAGATTTGATCCCTATCCATGTTGGACAGTTCATCTCTTGCTTGAAGTGTCATAGTCAGGTAAGAAGGTGACAATGGATCAGCAGCATTACCCACTTAACCACCAACATGGTTCACATACCCCGGTAGATACTTGTTGCAAGACTATATCTTTACTTCTCTCAACTGAATAACGCCAATTCAGATTAAATACTGTGTCTTACAAATTATCACAAAAACACAACTTTATCCATGGATTCTGAATTGGCAGCAGCATATCTATAGTGCAGATGTGTAGAACCGAGGAACTATTGCTTTAAACAACTTGATGCCCTCTGCTTGGGAATCCCTGATGTATTTATCAAGACAATACTCATCAATCAGGTACCGATTTGAACACAGAAAGTGTTACTGCTACCAATAGTCCTTGCAAGAACAGCTGCCATCTTTGAACAAATGGAAGCGTGTTCTGTCTCTAACAATAATTTCCCTTGCATATACTTTGGATATTAGTTTGGTGACATGATGGCAATCGTGGCAAACTCTGAGGTTCTTGAATATCCGAATAGGCATATTGTCACTCATACTAATCAAAGCAAATGCAATTGCCAGCTTCTCACTATGCCCGACTAAGAGCACCCTCCTTCTCTTCTTCCTCAATGTCAAGCAAAACTTCCTTCTTGTCTGGGATGTAACCCTCCTCTAATCTAATCCTGGTATCAATCTCATGCCATTTTGACAAAAATATCTTTTATGCGAGGATGAGAGAGGTCTCCAACAATGAATTGATGAATAACTCCTTTAACCTCTACAGTGCTACAACCAGGTGTCTTGTCAACTCCCCTTTTCACGCATTAGGTGCCTAATTTCCCCTAGCAGAAGCATGCCTACCTGATGCAGCATAAATGTTAGCTAGAAGTACATAAGCACCACTTTTGTCAGGTTCCAACAAGATCCAATGCCTGACAACATACTCAGCCAACTCCACATTCTTGTGAAATCTACAACCAGCCATCAGAGCTCCCCAGATCAAGGCATCAGGTTTCATGGGCATTTTCTGAATCATGTCTTTGGCCTCATCAAGAAAGCCATTTCGTGCCAGGAGATCTACCATGCATCCGTAGTGCTCAATCTTTGGTTTAATGCCATACTTTCTCACCATGGAATCGAAAAGCTCTCGGCCCTTGTCAACCAATCCTGCATGTGTGCACGCACACAACACACCAATGAAGGCAATGTCATCCGGCCTTATACCTGAGCTCTCCATCTGAGTGAAGAGCATTAATGCCTCTGATCCTCGTCCATGCATTGCCAGGCCTTTTATCATAGTAGTCCAGGCCAGCACATTCTTGTCCTCCATTCTTTCAAACACCTCCATTGCAAGCTGCACCTCACCACACTTGGAATACATATCAACCAGAGCAGTGCCAAAAATACGGTGATCCTAATGCCACGAGCCTTCAGGTAGCCATGCACCCACTTCCCCTGCTCCAGTGCCCGTGCTGCGCACAGGCTGCGAGCACCCCCACGAGCACTGTGTCATCCGGGCAGACATCCTCAGCCTGCATCTGCGCAAATATCCGCAGTGCTTCCCTCCCATCACCGGCCTGGACATACCCATTCACCATGGCGCTCCAAGACACAGCATTCCCTCGCAGGCATTTCGTCGAACAGTGCCCGGGCGTCGGCGATCCGGCACGCCCTCGCGTAGGCAGTGATGAGGGTGTTGAACGTCGAGGCGTCCACTGCAGCTGCCGTCCGCAGGAGAAGAATCCCGTCGGCGAGACGGCCGAGGAAGCCCGCGTGGACGCGGATAAGCGCGTTGCTGACGAGCACGAACCGCTCCAGGCCGAGCTTGACGGCGTGGGGCGTGCACGGTGAGTGCTAGCGCCGCCGCGCCCGGGGCTGCCGGGGACAGCGCCATCGATTTGAGGAGGAAGGGAGGGTGTGCGGGGTGGGGAGGAGCCCGGCGCGGAGGAGGTGGGCGTAGAGCGGGAGCGCGAGGTGCGGGCGCGCGGAGCGGGAGAAGGCCCGGATGAGCGCGTCGTGGAGCTCCACGCCCGCCGGAGCTTCCCGGAGGTGACCAGCGCCGCCTGGATCCGCGCAATCGCCCGCGCTTGGCCGCATCGCGACAGCAGGTCCACGTAGCCCGCGACGCCGACCATCTAATGACGTCACGGGCAACCGCACAGGTCCACGTAGCCCGCACAACCACAGATATGGAGAGAGAGAGAGGGAAAGGAGCGGCGTGGCGTTATTTGACCTGGTCTTCGCCGATGAGTGAGCTCCTGGAGGCGGGCCTTGACGACAGGCCCGAGGCGGCCGCCGCTGCGCGGGTTGACGAAAGCAACGAGCGGCGACTCGGGCGCGTCGTCGTGCACCGCGGCGTCGAACCACCGGTTACCCGCGCCACGCCCCTCGCCGTCGCCATCGCGGTCGACGAGCGCGAACGCCCCCGCGGCGGGGTCCCTGGCGCGCATCGCGGCGTGCACAGCGGCGCGGAGGCGCTGCGGGAGCGCGGCCCGCTCCCTGAGATCCTCCTTCTCGAACGCGGACGCGGCGGCGCGGCCGAAGCCGCACCCGCGGAACGAGAGCGACTCGATGAGCGCCCCCACCAGCGGCGGCGCCGGTGGGGGTGGGGAGCGGGGCGGCTCCCTGCCCGAGGGCGTCGGCGACGACGCCGCGGACGAGAAGGACATGGACAGCGCGACGTCGGACCACGACCGCGACCGCGGCCGTGGCCGCGATCCGGCAGTGGTGGAGGTCACGGATGAAGACGCCGTGGCAGGCGGGGAGGGGAGCGCGCGGTGAGGCGGTTGGAGCGGAGGGAGGGCCGGCCGGGGGGAGGAGGAATGGGGCAGTTTTTGTATGGCTGGTTTTTCCCGCGAGGAAGCAGGGAGGGGAGACACGCACGACCGGGAAGAGCCGGTCGTCGTCGTCACGTCAGCTTAATTTGCACAGGCAAGGCAGGCAACCTAGCATGAATTCAACTAGCAAAACAGTTTGTTTTCTAAATAAAAATAGGGCATGTTTGATTTCGTGGCCCCTGGGAGCCTGGCCACCGAGCCAGGCCCAGGCCAGCCACAGCCCGCCTGGAGCCCAGAGCCCGGCCCGACCTCAACTACCTCCCACTACCAAATGGAGACATTGTTTGATTCGGGCCTGGCCACCATGGCTAACAGATTCAAATGTATACATGAATTGATACACTTCAACATAATTCAGGTGCAATACAAGATGAAAGGTTTGATAAGTTCTAAATTAATGGCCTCGGCTAATTGAGGTGCATCATCGGCCATTCAAAACAACAACATTGTTCAACTTTGAGTTCACCAGGACATCAATTACCACATTTAACTGAACATAACCACCAAAAAGGATCACCACCAGCAGCATAAGCCAACAAGCAAAAGTGCATTGTTTATGAGGATGACCACCACGAGGAATCACTGCACCAACAGCAGACTTGTCATAAATAAGAACAGAAAAAATTGTTAGAATGTTAAGAAAAGAAGTAACAAATGTAAAAAGATTTGCCCCCGATTTTCATTGCCATTCCATAAACGGTGCCCACTTGGAGCATAAGGGTCACGACTAAGCAGGAAAAACGGTAACAAAGGTCATGAAGGCCATGAAACCATGGTCTGGCGCCCAGCCTAGCCATCAAGTCATCTTTGGATAATAACATTTGCAATGGGCATGGACGTCGACCCACGGTAACCATGAATAAAATGTGCATATGCCCAGTTCCTCACAAGTAGGACATCATAATATTGGCATTTAAATCATCACAAAAGGCAAAAGAGGAAAGCAAAAATATCATCATAGGCATATATGAAAACCAAAAACTCATCATAGGCAGAAACAAGTGCCTCAGCAGATCACATGTACTAGTTGTTCAAATCAGTTCAACAGAAGCCAACAGTGGCTTCAAATATTACAATACGCAGTCCAGCCCACATGACAGTTGAGCCAAAATGTTGTTCATTTAGTTAGCCACCTTCCCACTAACTAAACCCAAAAGGACAGGTGCTGGTCAACCATCTACCATGCACAATGTCTAGCCAAAGTGAAACCCAAAAGATGACAGAATATGGAGAGGAAAGTGGAGAACCTATACCATCTCAACAATCAACCCCCTCACTGTCAGATTGCCAAAGCAGGACTGAACTACATGTAGTAGTTCTTGCCAAGGTAGGTCCGAAGCCATATGACCCTATGAGGGGGAGACATGTTCACAAAACCGCCGCCACAAGTTTGTTCTCAAGAAGGTGGGTGTAGGCAACAATCGTGGCCTCAATGGAGAAATCCGGGTGTCTCCATGACAGCTAGGTAGAGGTCGTGGTCAACATGGGCAGCACTGTTTTGAGCATAGCATTGGCAACATTATTGATTGCATCATTCATGTTGGTCATCATCAAAGATCTCATCCTCTTTGGTTCACCCTCTTCCTCTTACCACCAACAAATACCGTGATTGTGTTGTCGGGTAAATGGCGCGGGCTATGCCCCTTTGCCGGGCTTAGCAAAGTCATAGGGATGTCCCGTGGCCTTGCCTTCATAGGTAGGACAAGAGTAGTCTTGCCCCTTCAGCTTAGTAGCAACACTATCGTAATTGTTCACACCCAAGGGTTGATTAGATCCGAAGGCAAACCTACCAATAGCCAAGGTACTACCAAAACGCAGTCTCCATCTCAGTGTAGAACCTGATTGGAGTATTCAAGT
>JADLZK010012971.1:0-112603 GCA_015847255.1 Hyparrhenia diplandra
CTGAATGAAGTATTTGGGATGTTACACAAGTCAGAGTCATTTCAAATATTATCCTGAAACAAATTAGTCCCCAGCTCTGTCCAGGAACGTGATTGTAACACCAGTGGCAAGAACCTGATTGAATGCTGCTATTAGAAGATTAATAAAAACACAGAGAGACTATTTCTACTTCTATATTACATCAGTTTATAACTGTATATAAGTTTTAGAGTAATGAATTACAAACATTTCTTTTTCCTTTTGTCTCAATCAGTGAATTAAAAACCTGCCCTTGCTTTATGTTTTTTTTTTCTAAGTTGCCGCTTTTATATAAAAGCAAAGGATGTCTAAATTATACACGTTTCATGAATTTATTAGTTCACTTACAATACATATTTATATGCCTTTTTTATCTATTCTTTATGGCAGGGGAAGACAAACTAACACTAAGTAAACCAAATGGAAGAATATTTATTTTGGTGTACAGGGAACGTGGACTGACGCTTTTGCCTATAGTTGAATACAACTTTTATTATCTAACACTCATACTAGAACTTTTGTCGAAAAACTTGCAACAGACATGATGCGACAGATCTACCTTTTGAGAGCAAATATTATGTTCACTGCCTCTGCTGAGGCTTGCTATATTAGTTTATGCAATGCTAAGTTTGTAAGCACTGTGCTTTGATGACAGTTCAAACAATGTACTTATTTATACCAAAGCATTATCTCCTTGGCTAAACAACTGTGCACAAAATGGCCATATGGCGGCAACGCCGCCAAGATTTCTAGTAAATAATGAAAAGGGCACTACATAAAAAACTTGAGGGATCACTTGTAAATAACAGTTTACCATTAACTCATCTAAATTGGCACTGATGGAGACGGACTAATCATTATATTCGGGTAGAACAGGCAATGAATTTGCAGGAAATACTGCATGAGGCAATCCTTGTGCCTTCCTCTTGAGCTGCTCTAGAAGCCTTTCAGCTTCCCTGAGGTCCTGGAAGGCACCACTGCCACACTTACTGTAGGCATCTATGACTTGTTCTTGAAAGTCCATAGCAAGTTTGTAGCTGCAACCATTCAAAGTAGCATTAAATGTAAGAATGGCCAAAACAGTATCTGTGGTGTAAAAACAGTTACTCAACAAGGCACCATGCTACAAATTCGTACAAAACAAATGTTGCACTCAGTTGTATATATTGACATTATCAAGCGTAAAGCCACTGAGAGTCACTATACTAAAATGTGTTTATAGCAAACAAAAAGTGATTATAATTACAAAAAATAGGCAAAGAAGTTAGCATCACAGGTGCGCCATCCAGGCTCTATTATATCCCTACACTAAAAAACAGGGAAATTCATTGCCACAGAACATAGCTAGTATCGGAACAACGTCGATCAAGGCATGTAGGTGCACTATTACCTGCTAGGGACTCCAATTTGTCTTACATAAAACAACAAGTATTATTTACAGCAACGCAATGACATTAGTTTATGGGTCAGTAGGTCATTTCTTAGACCAATAGATTTTTCATTGGGTTAAAATCCATCCTTACATGTGCGTAAATAACAAAGGATTGCATCTAATCAGTTAATCAACATCCTATTACAGTATTACTTGTACCAAATTTAAACTTTATATTCCATCAATCTATTCTAAAAGATAAGCACGCAAGCAGCAGGCAAGTTTTGTAAACAGATAAGCAGCAAATAAGGTCATGTAGGCCACAATAATTGGGTAATGACTCAACGAGCACCTGGATAGCACAAAGAGCACTAAGGCCCTGTTTGGATCCATCCAGCTAATTATTACCTGCTAAAAATTAGATGGGGTGGATCCAAACAGACTCAGCTAATTGTTAGCTGGGCATCCAGCTGAAAACTACTACCTGCGTTCCAGAAAGGATGCGATTCTAGAATAGTGTTTAGTCAAACCCTCTTAAGTTTGAGTAGATTTGTATAAGATACTGATATTTTATCATACTAAATATATATCATTACATTCACCATGCAATATATTTTCATATAGTATACCTATTTGAATTCATAAATGTCGATAACATTTCCTATAAACTTAGTCAAAGTTAAGATAGTATTGGACAAAACTTAGAATTGCGTCCTTTTTGGGGTGGAGGGAGTATCTCAATAGCTATCTTAGCACAGCTAACAGCAGCTCATATATTGCAAAAAGATACTTTTGCCCTCCCACCTACCTTTATCCATGTGCCGTACCAATAGCAAATAAAAAAAAGAAAGGGTGTTATAGACAAAACCACAAATGCGTCCACTTATCGCTAGTGGATCCAAACAGCACCCAGCTAACAGTTATTAATGTTAGTTGATCCAAATAGGGTTTTACTTGCAGCCAATAGTTGAGGGTTAAGACTGAATGTTTATATCATTATAAAAAAGAACATTAAAAACGGAAGTCATCAAAAAAGAAGCATGTGGAATGAATTACCTTCCCATCAGTCCGTATGCATTTGCAAGGGACTGCTTTGTGTCAATAGAATCCTCATGTGTTGGTCCAAAGGTAGCTTCAATAATATCAAGTGCAAGTCTGTAGAACTTCACAGCTGACTGATGTTGGTCCATTTCAAGATAGGCCTGCCCCAGATTCTTATAAGCAAATCCTAACCCAAAGTGTCGGGGGCCCAAAGCAGTTCTTCAACCTATCAACCGCTCTCTCCAGATAAGGAACAGACTCATCAGCATTATGATTGTGAGTATGCAGGAGGAGCCACCCCATCCTTGCTGAGATGCTGCCTTCAATGTGATGCATCTCCTTGGCGCTCTCAAGAATTGCAAGTGTTTTCTTCATCAAGCTCAAAGACATTTTAAGTGAGGTCAAAGGCAGTTCAAACTGTGCCATCGACTCATACAACATTGATATCTCAGCAAAACCGGCCGGGGTCAATGGAATCCTTTGCGTCAATGATACCCCCGAGCAATCTCAAGCACCGCTTCGAGTCGAAGCCCTCTCCTCGGAGATCAATATCTTTGCCATTGTGACATATGCCGGTGCACGCTCCTCGCTCTCCTTGTCCGCTCATTTTGCATTACCCTCTTAATGTCATTCATCGCCTCCTCGATCTCCCCAACAAGATACGGATATTAGCCCCATCGATTTCAGCCCGGGAAAGCTCGACATTCAATCCCAAACGCTCATATACCATCCTTGCAAGCTCAATTTGCTCCGAGCATCCGCATGGCGACCCAACCCAAGATAGATAGCCATGAGAAGTCGCCGGATTTTAGCCACTTCGCCGAGTCCCCACCGAACCGGCCCTCAACAATCCCCCAACGCCTTGGAACACAATGGCGGTGCCTTGTCAAAGTCCAAAGACGCCCGCATAGGCCTCGGCGACGCCCCCCGTAGGCGTTCCCAAGCTCGCGCTCCCTCCCTCCGCACACCGGGTCTTGAGGTCCAGGGCGCGCCGGAGGTCGCCACCGAGTCCCAACGGTGCCCCATGGCCGCGTCTTAGCGCGTGCCCGGCTGCCAGACACGGAGGCGCCGACGGCCGCCACCTCCTTAGGCGGCCCGCGCGCGCGCGGGGGCGGTAGTCAACGATCTCGGCGGCGGCGCCGAGGGACTCGGCGCGTCATCGAGGCTGCCGGCGCGGGCAGCCGCGGCGCCGGCGAGGCGGAGCGCGCGCCGGGGGAGCGACCACCCGCCGTGGGACGCCCGCAGGGTGGCGCGAGCGCCTTGAGGGCGAGGTCTAGGGCCTCCCGGTGGTCGCCCCGGACTCGTGCAGCCCGCGGATTCCGGAGAAGGGCGAGGGCCGCGGCCAGCCGCCGACGCCACATCGGGCGCAGGGGGCGGGGAAGAGGAGGAGGGCCCGGGGCTAGGGTTTGAGTTGAGAAGGGGAGGAGGCGGGGGCCCGGGCGCGGGGCTGCGGTGGCGAAGGGTGAAGCCGGGTGGAAGCGGGGGGCGGTACGGACGGGCTGGAGAGGTAGGCGAGGAGGAGGGATTTCGCGGCAGCCGCCGCATCGTCGCCCGCCCGCCGGGGTTTACTGAGTGTTTGGGCCGCGGTGGTAGGGGGAGAAAGGGGGTTTAGGCTTTCCTGTAGTTTCCTCCAGTGGCAGACCTAGAAATTGAAACAAGGGTAGTCCTCATCAAAAAAAATTCTTACCCAATACAACAAAACTCAAAGAAAAAAAAATCGGTAAAGTGACTATAAATTAACCAAAATTGGTAAACTTTTTTTTTTGCCTATACCTCTTAAAAAGAAATGCTATATTTGATTTCTTCTTGCCTCAAAAATCCTGAAAACTTACAAAAATTTAATTCAATTCTAGGCTCAAAGATGATGATCTACAATCCCTAATCCTTTACAATCTTATCAATAACCTCTTTTTTTACTTAAACTCATACTAATAGAAAAAATCATTCTTATCATGACAAAACACAAAAGTAAAGGTTTCTGCATTTCAAGTATTTGAGCATATTCAAGTACGAACTCTAAGGTTTGAGCAGATTCGAGTATTTGAGCAGATTCGAGTACTAACTCTAAGGTTTCTGCATTCAAGTATTTGAGCAGATTACACAAAATAAATTGCTAAATTGCAGTGATTAGAAATGAATTGTCTTACACTTACAAGGTGAATAGTATAGAAAATGTTTGATCAAAATTAAAATTTTGTATTATGTATACATGGATTTTCTAACAAATGAATTATCACTAAGAAAAAGCAATATTAAATACCTTTTACAGATTACACGAGAATTAGCTTACAGATTACAACAAATGTATCATGTACACAAAAGTACTGAGCTTTCAAAGACAAAGATTTAGCTTCCTGTACTTATGATGAAAAGTGAGAGGTACTCTGTGCTACAGCCTAGCTGTACCATGAATATGCAACTAAATAATCTATATAGTAGCCCATAAAGAATATAAACTATCTTCTCGGTTTGCATGATAACTAACATGCGCTGTAATACAATAACAACCTACAGGGTTGTTGCACTAATGAATAAACAAAATCGTAGATCCAGGGAAGGACAGAAAGAGGAACTAACAACCATTGCATTAAATCGATATAGGGAAGCTTTTTTTGAGACTCACGTTCGAAGGTGGCAAGGATCTGAAGGGCCCAGATCTGAACTAGTAAAATAACACAAAGTAAACTAGAGAATCTGTGAAGACGAGCGCACCTGAAGACTCAACAAATGTAGAGAACTTAAAGAAAAAATTAATGGTAATGGGACTCAATTAAAGGTTTACTCTACATACTTCTATGTAGAGAATTTATTATTACCTTATTTTCCTATACCATCCAATCCAAAGCCGAGAGACGACCGTGGACTGCGAGGCGGAGACGGAGACTCCCCGTAGCAAGCTCGCGGCCACCTCCCTCCGCACAGATCTCGCCGCCGCCGTCCGCAGAGAGGCTCGCGCTGATGCTCCTCCGCCGAGATGCGTGCCTGGCTCGCCGGTTGCCGCTCCTCTCCCTTCGCCGAGAGGCTCGCAGCCCTCCGCGTAGATCTCGCCGCGGCCGTCGAGAAGAGCGCGCCGAGCGAAGCAGCCGTGCTCGCCGGTTGCTGCAGCCCGCGAGTGGGGAGGCACGGAGGCGGGGACGCGCGATGCCAGGGGGCCGCGACCGCAGCTCGCGGAGTGGGGACTGGGGAGGCGAGACGCGACACACGGGTCGCGTGGGTCACGGGCGGCGGCTGCTTTTTTTTTTTCGTTTTCTTTTTTTCATCAACGGGCCGGCGGCTGCTGGTGGAGCGTGGAGCGGGGATTGGGAATTTGGGTGGGAAACCCTAGAACCTGAGCTTATATACCTCTTCGATAGTGGCCCCACATGTCATTGCGGGTATGGCGGGTTTACGGATGCGGGCATGCTATTTCTTTACCTGTGAAGCTTTGCCCGTTGGGCACAACTCTTTGCCCGTGCCCGTGCCGCGCGGCACGAGACTCACGCCGTATCCGCGCCCCCGCCGGGTCTCATGCCCGCTGGTACGCGAATATTTTCTACCCGTTGCCATCGGGAGCAACATGGCGGTGTAGTCAAGTCGGTCGGACACGGTGTCATCGAGGCGGGCATCGGTGCGGTCGGTGTCACGGGCGCCCGGAGCTGTTGTATTTGCTTCTCTCCTCCGCCTGGTCTCTCTCTCTCTCTGAGGTATCCTCAAGACCAGATCGTCAAATCCCATCAACCGGAACGCCATGTGCAGCTGCATTGCATTGGATTCTCTGGGCCACTACTCTCGTGTCCGTCTAGACGCCAGTACTCTCGTGGACGGTGGTAAAGCATCGTTATACTAGGAGCAGCGCATGCGTGTCCTCGGCCTTGGTCTGCAACCTGCACTAGCAGCAGCGCATCCATGTCCCCGGCCTAGACGGCCCTCCCTGCCCATGCGTGTCTCTTGGGCCAACGCCGCACTTCGTAAAACCCTAGCCCCGCCGTGGGACGCCTGCAGCGGCGCGAGCACCTTGAGGGCGAGGTCTAGGGCCTCCTGGTGGTCGCCCTCGGACTCGTGCAGCTCCGCGGATTCCAGAAGGGCGAGGCTCGCGAGCCAGGGCGTCGACGCCGCATCGGGCGCAGGGTCAGGAAGAGGAGGAGGGCCCGGGGCTAGGGTTTGAATAGAGAAGGGGAGGAGGCGGGGGCCCGGGCGCGGGGCTGCGGTGGCGAAGGGTGAAGGCGGTGGAAGCGGGGGGGTGCCGGACGGGCCTGGAGAGGCGGGCGAGGAGGAGGGATTTCGGCAGCCGCCGCATCATCGCCTCGCCGGGGTTTCTGAGGTTTGGGCCGCGGTGGTAGGGGGAGAAAGGGGATTTAGGCTTTTCCGTAGTTTCCTCGAGTAGCATTTTTTTTTTTTTCTCGAAAGTTTTTTTAAAAAAAAATCAAGATCCTCGAGTAGCATTTTCGACCGCACTCCTCGTGCTAGTTGGGTGGGATTTTAGGCTATCCGCTACCCCATCCACGACATGTTTGTCGTAAGAACAAGTCATCCGGGATGAGCGTGCATCTTGCATTTGTAGCGTGCTACCAGACGCCCGGTATCCGCCACGCAGCCCAACCATGCCGAGGAGAGAGAGAAACCCGCGCGTGTAGGCGAGCGTCGTTTGTCCCACTGGTGCAACCTTCCTCTACGCCACGCGTGTGCGGGGCAGGTTCGAGCACGAGTGTCGCCCTCGTCGTGCCAGGGGAAGCGCCGCCCACCGCAGGCGAGCTACGCCCTTCCCATCCTGCCGACACGACAAAAGCGGCGTTCAGGGACCCATCTCTGACCACCACCACGGGCCTCAATGCCCGTCGTTGCTCCTGCACGGAGGCGCTGGGCGTGGCGTAGCGAAAACCTGCCCTCAGCGGGGAGATGGGAGCGAGCAAGGAGAGCACCATCGGCCGGGGACTCCTTCTCAAGGGGGGGTGCTTGGGGTTAGCGAGGCGCTCGCGCCGCTCATGGAGGGCCCGGATCCGAAGGCCTGCCCTGGTGCGAACTACGGTGGCACTGGCCAAAAGACGGAGGGGTGGGGCTAGTGGGGGCGCAGCCAGCCCAGATCGCATTGTTGCTTGGCATCGGGTGGTGCGTTGCCGCGCACCCACGCACGCCTACACCCTTCGCGGCCTCTGCTTCTGGTTCTCGTCCTTCTCGCCAACGCCCTCGCCATTCCATCACCATCCGGGCATCCACAAGACCCCCATGCGTCAGCAGGCAACCACTGGAGAGAGATAGAGAGAGGAGAGGGAGAAAAGGGGAGAAAAGATAAGAAAAAAACGAAAAAGGATTAAAAAAAGAGAGAGAAAAGAAAAGGAAAAAAGAAAAGAAAAAGAATAGGTGGAGATAAAAAATGGCAAGGAAAAGTAAAAGTGAAGAGAGAGGAGATGGTAGTCGGGATGGTTGAAAAAATAGGTAGTCGGGATGAGTGCAGGAGAAAGTGGTATAGAAGAGAGAATCTTGATGACCAGGATGGATAGTGGATGCATTTAAAGGATGACAAGTGTGGATAGTCTCAAGCTGCACTGATGGTACTCTTGTAAGGTTGTGTTAAGTTAGGTGGGGTGTCACGTCGAATGTTTGACAGGATGTCGGAAGAGATTCTCAGACACTAATTAAAAAACTAATTTCATAACTCGCTTAGAAACGCCCTGACAAATCATTTGGTTACTATAGCACATCAGGATAATTATGTTGGTTATTGTAACACTTAAGGCTATTCATGTAGTAGTTAAGCTCAAAAGATTGGACCTGTAATTTACCGCCAAACTGAGCAATTAGTTTTTTTATTTAAACCACATTTGATGTTCCATACATGTGTCAAAAGAATCGATTTGGTAGGTGAAGGTGAAAAAACATGGGAACTAAACAAGGCCTAAAATGAAACATCTAGATTCTCCCCCCCCCCCCCCCCACCCACTCATCCATACTCTATATCTCATCTTCTATCCAGTGAAAACCCATGTGGCATGCTCTATTTCTATTTTCTCCCCAGCACACCCGGTCTCTCTTGGGCACAACAGCCAGGCTAACGAGGCGAGCCTCCTCAAGAAGCGGTCGATGCGGTCGTAGATCCTTCTCCCGACCACGATCTCAAGAAGCACGATGCCGTAGCTGTACACGCCGACCTTGGCATTGATGGGCACGTTCAGCGCCCACTCGGTGCCATGTACCCCCCGTCGTCCCTCTCATGTGGGAGAGTAGCATGCTGCCGCCGCCCGGGCCGCCGTCCCTGTCCCTCTTGGACAGCTTGGCCAACCCGAAATCGGTGATCTTGGCGTCGAACTCCCCGTCCGCCAGCAGGATGTTCTCGGCTTGACGCGTCGCGATGGATGACCCATTCGAGTCACTCATGGTGGAGGTAAGCCAGGCCCCCGGCCGTGCCCAGCGCGATCCGGTATCGCTCGCGCCCATAGTCACACGAATTTTGGGTCGATCGGGTCGAGGGACGGGGTCAAGGGACGAGGGTCGACGTTGGGAAAAAATGTGGTTCAAGAGGGGTATACCTCTATGGTACGAGAACCAAACATTTGGTACATGAATCCGAATGTTGTGGTTCGACATCCCCCGGTATGAGAGCATGAAGGTGTGGGTTCGAATACTCAAAACCCCGATAGGAGACTTTTTGTACTATACAATATTTTGATAGTATTCAGATTGTGTTGTACAAATTCTGTGTATGGTACATATTGTACATATTTAGCATGCATGGTACAAAAAACACATAAATCTGAATACTCAAAGCCCTGCTGCGATGGGTTCGATGGGTTCATGACCCTTCATCGATTGGGTCGACGAACCACTTCGTCCCCGAACCACGAATTGGTTCACCGAACCTGGTACATGGTTCGCACCTTCGAACCCGAATTCTGTGACTATGCTCGCGCCACGGCAGTGTCCTGCTGCTGTCCTGGAGCGCCGGCCGTTCACGGGGGCGCCGGGGTTCGCCGTCCAGATGGCGGTCTTCTCCGCGGCCCGGGCGTACCAGATGGAGAAGGAAGGAGAAGGCGTTTCGCCGGTCTCCCGGAAGCCGCAGGAGAATGTGCCGCCGGGGGAGGTCGGGAATGGCCTCTCGTGGTCTTCCACCGACAGAGAGGAGCCGGGCGCTTAGCGTCTGCTGCGCCGACGCCGACGGGCACAGCAATGGAGCGAGCAGAGTAATCAGGACGGCAAGACTTGCCAGCATTCTACACTGTTTTTCTGGCATTCTGTTGTTGAAACTCCAGAAGATAGTCAAGAGGAATTGCATGGCCGGCCATGGGCGGTCCGGTCGGGGGGTGTTTTATCGTTATCGGCATGTAGTGTAGTTAGGCGAACCTTTGCTACTTTCCGCGCCTAACTAAATTATAGTGTTGGTGACTTTATACTGATCGATTCTCGTGGTGGTGCCCTTTTACTCCAAAGTCTACCTCTCGGTCAGTAGGTCGTCCAGTCTCTTCTCGTGGGAACGCATGCGCATGTAACAAGCCGGGATTCCACGGAACCAACCATAGCCAAACCATCGATCGAGTGTAGGAGCACCAGTGGATCCATTTCAATTACCTGGTCATCCCTTGCCTAATTTCTATCCGTTTCTGTCCGCCCGGGCCCCGGGACCTGGCTAGGCGGCACAGCATCCACCTGGCTAACCGAGGGCAGAGAGACGGAAGTGGATGCTCTGCCTTGTGTGTGGCGTGAGTCGCTTTCTCTTCACTTTTTCTCTTTTTTTTTTTTTTCCTTTTTTTGTTAAAAAAAATAAATAGGTGGCACCGTGCGTGGTGTGGGTAGGTGAGTTGCCAATTGTCATGTCTACTCTTTTCGTTTTCTTCTCTTATTATAAAAACATAAATAAAAATGTATATGTATTAATAGAATTCTACGAGCTTGTTTTTACTAGGTCTAAATATGTATATTCCTATCTCTACACCTAGAAATCTATCTTCTAATTAAGCTTTCTACACCTAGGTACCATTTTTGTTCTTATTATTCAGAAAAAATATGCATTCTTATTCTTATTTGTTATACATACGTACTCCCTTGGTCGAGAAAAAAACTATGGCAGGCGCACAAGTTAATGACTCATGTTTGACCAAATCAATAATTGCTGTATCATCATTTGTGGCTTACAATAAATTTATTATGACAATATATTCTATAACTAATATAATGTTACTTGTTTTGTATTATATAAGTGTTATTATTTTTGACAATTAGAATATAGTTTTCTTGTGAAATCTAGCAAACAAACTATAACCCGTGGCAACGCACGGGCATTTTTAATAATACGTCACTATGCACCGACGAGTAGCGGGGGTTTTTACGTTTTTTTTTTTTTTTGAAAAAAAATTTAAACTTCTGGATTGATTTTTTGCTTGGACGGAGGGAGTAGATCTATGGAATTTGGAAAAAAAAAAAATGGTCACATCGGATACTACAGCATTTTTTATTTATTTGTGGTAATTGTTGTCCTAGCATAACCTAACTAGGCTCAAAAGATTCATTTTGTCGTGTACATCAAAGCTATATAATTAGTTGTCAAGGGGCTCATGGCTCAATGGTAAAGGCCATTGGTTAGGGGGCTCCCACCCAGGGTTTAAAACCTGGATGCGACACTTTATCCTAGATTTATTTCAGGATTTTCCGGCGTTATGCATTAAGTGGTAGGCGACGTCCCCGTCGATAGCGAGGCGCCAGTGGTGACTTTGGAAATTCAAGATTTGCCGGCTCAGTCCTTCGAAGGTGCTCATAGGGTAGGGTTTGCGTACGTGTGTTCGTAGGGGTGAGTGTGCGTGCGTGTTGAGCGTCTGCGTTGTGCTTGTGTAATCTTAAAAAAAAAAAAACTATATAATTAGTTTTTTTTATTTAACTACATTAGTGTTGCATGTATGAGGTAAAAGATTTAATGTGAACACTAAATTCACTATTCACTATTCACATTAAACATTTAATGCTCCACGCCTAAATTCACTATTTACGGTCAAATGAGCATGCAGAGCAGCCGGCCCCATAGGCGTTCATTGACACCATGTTTGGCACAACTGAGCAAAATGTTGAAGATATAAGCCACCACGTCCTGTCAGTTTTTACAGTGTCAGCACTTTATCACTTTGTATTCACCATTTTTAAAGATATAAGCCACCATGTCCTGTCAGTTTTTTGCATTGTCATCACTAAGTACAATTATTACTTTGTGCTTTCACCATTTTCTAAATGATTTTCTTTGGGGTAACAGATCATCAAAATGTTGTTGATATGGACCATTATGTTCCCTTTCTTGCTGCTCTCCGGCTCTCATATTATAACTTTGTCGAAGAATTGTCCAAGAAATGCAAGGAGATAGGGAGTCAACACCTTGATTCTGTTGAAGTTACATCCTTTGATCTAGCAGACAGTGGATCAGCATTAGAGGACGCTCAGAAGCACTTGCCTCCAACAGATCAGCAGCACATGACACCGCCTAATAAAATCCCGCAATTTGTACCTGACACGCATTCTCCTGGTGTACATGGTGGTAAGGAGAAAGATAACGGGATCCCAAATGATGGTGGCCCAAGGAAGCTCAGAAGGATTGTTGCTGATGACATGGGCTCGAAGACAGACTTATACGCTACCATATGCAAAAAATCTGCTGTATATTTTTTCCAAAATTCGAGAAGACCTGATTGAAAGACATGTTCTCTCTGCATTGACCTCTGAATTATTAACACCATGGTATGTTACAAACTGGTATTTATGCCATACTTGTTACTCTTTCTGCTTTGCTCAGTTAGTGATTTTACTATGACATACATATTGAAGTTTACGGTTTCAGCTACTTGACCACATCCACTGATACTCTGATACTAATTTCTAGATCACCTGTCACTGAAATCACAACTGATTTTGTCAACTGGCTGATTGCATGACCATATTCACCATGAGTTGCCAGTAACACTACAGAACCATTTGATCGCATATGCATCAAATACTATGACAAAATAGAAACTTTCGGTCTACTGATGTCAGAGGGTATTCCCCGTTGTCCTAGGAATACCCAACTCTTTTGATATGCTTTTAAGTATATACGTGTATGTACTTATATATGTATATAAATAGTGTCATATTTTGTAGTATTTTCACTCATTGTAGCCTAAAACATTGAAAAACAGCATTTTGTAGTATTTTTACTTGTTAAAAATAGCTCACTTTTTTTTATTAATGTGGAAGTAGGAATACCCAAGTTTGAAATTCTAGCTCCGCCGACGACACACTGAGCGATATTTTGTCAGGCACGAGCGACCTGCCTTGTTCCAACTCTACCTACCTGATTCACTTGCTGCCTTGTTCCAACTCCGTTTTGCCTTTTTGGTTCGCCTCACTTTCTTTTGCTGAAATTCATAGACGAGCCATGACTTTGCTGCTATCATTCCTGCTGCTTGGTTCCCATGGTTGAAGAAAAAAACAAGGCAACTAATTCTCCAACAAATGATATGCACCAGTGAAATTGAAGATGGAGGGGAATAATGCACTCACCCTAGAGCTGGAGGGATGGGTCACTTTCCTTTTGGAACCAACACGCATACCTACAGGGCACAAAATAAAGATATATTTGGAACAGAGCGGCATATGGGAGGGAGAGAGAGGATAAGAGGAGTTGGGTCACGGGTGAGTTGTGGGTGAGTTGGAACGTTAAATGGGCCTTTTTTTCTCTTTCTCCCATTCCATGACCATTTCTGTTCTATTTTTTCCTTTTCTTTTAAGTAAATATACATGTATTCTGCTAAAAAATGTATATATACACGTATTTGCCATCGCCTAGGCTAGACTAGTCACTAGGCTAAGGGTCGTCGCCTAGATTTCGCCTAGCGCCTAGCAAAACTTTGATAAAGGCCCTATGAATTGATGAATGATACAAGTATATCGATGACCTTGCTGCCATTAGATGCATTGGATTTGCCATCTCCTTTATAAAACTCCTCTACACGACACCCTGTTATGTTGATTAGTAGCACAGGTAAAAAGGAAATCATTTTTTTTAGAGAAAAGGGTTTCCCCCTACTTTTCATTGCAAAAAGCACAGCTCAGTTCACAATCCATGTCCTACGCTTTAAAGCGTTCTCTCAGCCAGCAAAAGAAGTTCTAAGATTATTACACGGCATTATCGCCGACATATTGCAAACTTCATCAGCTGGGAAAATAGCTCCGTCGCTCACAGCATCACCAGCACCCTCCCCTGAAAAATGAGCAATTGATGGAGCCGACTGTGACAATGATGCCGTCCAGGTCCACTCGATCTGCTCCAACTGTCTTGATGTTTCTTCCAGGAGCTTGATCACCACTTCCAGCTTCTCCACTTCCTCCTCCTTGTATAGAGGTATCCAACCCCTCAGCATTCTTGCTATCTTGATCCACACCGGCTTGAAGCCCGTCCATATCATTCCCTTAAAACAAAAATCATTCCTTAATTTCCATATTGTCCACATCACAGCTGAAGTAACAACATTAGTAACCATATGTCTTTTATTCATAAGCCAATACTTGGCTACTGATTCATAAGAATCACCTATATTCAACTGTAAAGCATTGGAGATCAATCTCCACACATATTTAGCCACAAACAGTCAAAGAACAAATGGTAAATTGTTTCCGGTTCTGAGCAAAACAAACAAGTTTTATCATTCACATTCCTCCTTTTCTATAAATTGTCTCTAGTTAGGAGTTTGTTTTGGGATAGTAACCATAGAAAAAACCGTACTCTCGGTGGCACCACCAATTTCCAGACAGCCTGCACATGAATAGGGAAAATACCCCTACAATTGATCACTGCATATAAGGATTGCACTGAGTAAATACCCTTAGAAGAATATGCCGGGATTATTTATGTCTAAGATTATTTTGCGAAATTTGCTTCTCAACTCATTTAGTCACGAGTTTGTAAAACCTCGAATAGTATATCTTGGTTAATAACTAGTTAGCCTCATGGGTTATATGCCACAAGTTCTTTTTTTTTCATTTGTTTAACTGAGATTTATACACGACACTTTGGCAGTGTAATGTTTTAACTTTAAAAAAGTCCCAGTCTCATAGCTCACGAGCAATACAGTTCTTCATGAGCTCCGGGCTCAAGTAATGCTATTGGTACACGTAGAAGTTCCAAAGAAACTCTTTTGGCGCCAACCTTGATTGGGTTTGCCTTGTTCCCGCCTGAAATTTTACAAACACAGGCATGGGTCGGGCGACAGACAGACAGACAGACAGTCCCACACCACATGATTCTTGCCGCATCCAATCTCATGAATACGAGCGCTGGAACCGCTGGTGTTTGCATTGCGTCAGATGTACTACTACTACTCCGTAGCAAAAGCAACAGACTGTGCCGACCTCTGTGCCACTGCAAGCCTTCCCATGCTTCAGTTTGACCACAGCCGAAATCATATTTGAAGAACACCATGGCATAGAGTACCCATTTTTTAACAAGTCCTAGAGATTTTCAAATGCCAACAGTACGACAGCAATATAGCAATGGAGTACTATTACCATTCCATAAACAAATCAAGCAAAGATCGATCAGTGTTTCATGTCCACGTCTTCAAAATCAGCATGATGCAGTGGCCTTTTTCGGCTGGCTAGCCAGCAACAGTGTTTTCCTCTCACGTAAAACCAGCACCAGCACCAGCCAGCCAGCAGTATTTTTTTCTCACAACAAACCAGCACCAGCCAGCCGAACAAGGCTTAGTAACATTAAGAGAATCTAAACCGAAAAAAAACATCAACAAAAGAATCCAATTCAATTGACCTCGAAGTGTGTGCCTGTGCCAGGCAGGCCGGTGCAGGTGCAGCAGCTAGCTGCCGTTCCTGCCGCCGCACTGATGGCCGGCAACCACCCTCCCCTCTGCACTACAGTAGTAAACGCCAGCCATCCTCCCCTCTCCTTGTAGTAGTATACCGTTGCAATGCTATGGTGTGATCTGAGTGTAGTGTACGGTGGTGTGTATCAATACCGTCCACAAAATACGGCGTGTTTGGTTTGGTTTGGTTTGCTTTGCTCCACGACAAGGACTATGTACCAAGTCAGACGCAATGTGTGTCGCTCTCTTGCTGGCCATGGGTCGTCATGTGGTCCGTGTCGCGAGTGCGACGCCGGCGAGGTCGCCGCCGCCATACTCCTCCAGCACCACCAGCAGGTTGCCGCTCGGCTTCAGCCACGATCGCGGCACGTGGTACCATCTCTGGGACAGGTTGCCGCAGTTGGTCATGCACTGGTCCTCGCGGTACGTCGCGGCGTAGCTGCACCGCCGGCAGTCGCCGGAGTAGGCCCGGTACGACCAGTACCGCCCGACGTGGTGCCCGTTCACCCATATCTGGCCTTTGCCCATGCTGCTCATGTCCAGAGCCACCGGATCGCTCCCCGCCGGTGCGTTGAACAAAGCCTGCACCGCGTTGTAACACCAGACAAGGATTCAGTAAAACAAGCAACGACGACTTATCACTGATGCCATCTCTTCAGCTACTAGGTTGTTAACAGACCGACCTTATGCCATGTCAATGGCTGCTTGCCACCGGGACCAGCCCATTCCACGGCGGAGCTCCCAGTCACGGTGTGGAGGCCGAGCGACTCGCCTTTCAGGCCGACCTGCGCCAAGCAAGATTCAGAGTTCAGTGCGATTCTGTGGTGAACTCAACAGCATTTTTGATGATGTGGATGCCTGGATGGTACAAGCACCTGATATGTCCATTTCTGATGGCTGAGGTCCCTCTTCCCCTCGTTCAGGCCGGAGAGGGTAACTGGCCCGAGGACACCGACGTTCCACAACTCAAAATGGTTCCCATTGTTCTACAGCACCACCATATTCAATTCAGAGTTACAAACGTTTCTCTGTAAGATGATTTTTCATGACATGAGTTGGTCTGTGATCAATCACAACTTACAGGAAGGCCCACTGCTGAGCTTAGGATGGAGATCTTGTTGCTGCCCTGCCACATCTTCACATGTCCATTGAACGTTAGTTTCGGGTTGTCATAGCCGCCATAAACAGATCCTACAACATCAACATTCTGTCAGTATAATCCTCTTGCTGACCTGATTAGTAACAAAAATTAAAAAAAAATGCTAGAGGGGAGATGTTATTAGTACCATATGATCTCCCATTGACAAACACCTGCATCGAGTGTCCAGCGGAGTAGACAGTGAGCTGAGGCCACTGGCCAGACTTCAGGAATTGTTCATTGGCGCCAATGTTGACACTGCAGTGGGCACAATTCAAGGTTTATAGAGAACCCATCAGGATTCAGAAAGAAATGGTTCGAATGATGAAGCCTTATCAAGGCCACTAGGCCAGTCAGTCACTCACTGGGTGGTGTACCACAGGTAGTCCGACTTGTCCCACGTCAAGCTGAGCTGCTCAACCAAGCCATCCCTTGTAAACGCAGTGTCATCCAGCGAGTTTGTGTCTTCACTGTAGGATTGCCAAGCAAAGTGTAACACCGGATTCATCTTCGGCAGCCGAGTTGGCTCCTTCACCTATACAATGATCACATTTTTCTCATTAGACTACATGATCCCATTTGTCCTATAGAGAGAATGAAAGATTCAGCCTTCAGTATATATATGTTCTCACGGTCGCAGTGTTGAAGACCGCGGTTTTGCAGTCAGGCAGGATGCTGATGGACCAAGCAGGGAGGTCATAGTGACGCCCGCCAAACCTGATTTTCACAGCAGTCTTCATGTGGTAGTTCGACAGGAATGCGGCACATGCTCCATTCTTTGACTTGAAGACATATGCCTGGAAAACAATTGATCAACTCAATCCATGAATATCTGCTGATGTTTTCTTGCATTTGGCAACCCATTGCCATGTGGGGAAATTTGTAGCAAAAATTAACCTTCTCGTAGCTTCCAATTGATTGAATTGTTGGATCACCAGAAATCAACGCAGGTTCAGCCTGCTTGATAGCCCTATGCAGGTCCCTCAGGTGACCCCATTTTGGTTGCCTAAGCAGACCTGCAATGTACATCCCAGATTTTTCAGGTCAGGTCAGCCCAACTCAAGTGAACATACAGGCAAAACCATGCTGTAAACTTTCCAACAAATATCTCTGGATGAAAACTAAAGGGAATTCAAGTTTGTCAAAATGGCAATCACTGCATACCAAATTCATCGATGGGAGCATCATAATCATAACTGGTTGCGATGAAGGGGCCACCAGCCGTGCGCCCAAAGTTTGTCCCTCCATGGTACTGCATCATATTCAGATCATGCAAATGTGGTCACAACAACAAAAAGAGCATTGACTGCAACAACAGTAATGGTGTGACCAGCATGGCCTAGGAGTACTTAGTTTCGTCACCATGTAATAGTTCACGAAGGAGCCCCCTTTCTGAATGAACCGTGCCACGGCGAAGGCCAGGTCCTCCACAGGCCGGTGAGGCACCGCGCCACCAAACTTGGTAAACCTTTCGATATTGCAAAATTACAAAATTAGACAATTCTCGAATATTGAAACGTTTTCGCAGGATCGGCACAATTTATGGCACAACATGAATTAAGAGAAGTACCATCCAGTCCAGGCTTCGGGTCCACATGGTTGGCTTGTACTTCTTGTTCGTGTGTGAAGTAGTCACAGTAGAAGCCATTGCAAGTGTTGATCTGGAAATGATCAATTCACACAAAATAAGAACTGAAAACAGTTAAGCTGCACATAACAAATTCAGGAGTAGCATGCAACCGAACAACATACCACAGGGTCCGGGGCGTCATCCTGCTTGCACATCACCCACGGCACGCCGGTGTTGGTTCCAACAGCCATCTGGGCCGCCCAGTGAGCATACGGCTTGGCGCCACTGCCCACGACGGACTCCATCGGCCCGAACTCGTTCTCCACCTGCGCATAGTGAGCGGTTGAGGTTCCAAGTTCTGCTCCAATTTCACAGCTGCATTGCAAGGTTGAACCAGAAATGTGACGGTGCACACCTGAGCCATGATGATTGGGCCTCCCTGCCACTCGAATAGCCCCTCGGACTTCATCATCGACACTATCTTCTCCACAAACTTCTGCATTGCCGCCTGCGGAAAAAACAAAAATCAAGGAATCAGGCACACCCCAATTGGTGCAAAATGGAAGAATGACATGATTTCATTCCATTGCCATAACAAAAATAAACCATGAAATCTATTTGGGTGAAAGTGGAGCTAGTGCACTACTAGTACCTTGAAGGGGCCATTGTCTGTCCTGAACTTGATGCCCGGCACATACTTGAGCCAAACAGGAAAGCCACTGAAAAGAACAGACATCGACTGCAATGTTACTACCACATTACAATGTACTAGTTCTAATTCTAATTCAGAACCGAATTACAGTTGTTGTTGGTGGTGGTGGGTACCCGAAGTTCCACTCGGCGCAGACGTAGGGGGGCCGATGCGGAGGTGGACGTAGAGGCCGGCCTGCCTGACGAGCTTGACGAAGCGGACGAGGTCGTAGCGGTCGGCGAAGTGGTACTGCCCCTGCACCGGCTCGTGGCCGTTCCAGAAGACGTAGGTCTGGATGACGTCCAGGCCGCCGTCCTTGGCCTTCTGGATCAGCCCGGGCCACATCTGCATTGCATTCGACCCGGCCGGCCGGAAAGCAAGAATCAGTCAGTGAGTCGAGGTGAGCTGGGCGGCCGGCCGCCGCCGCCGAGCATCTGATTTGAAGCGGAGCTAGCGCAACGGCAGCACTGCACTGCGTTTGGGCGAGGGAGGCGAAGAGACGGGAGTAGGGTAGTACCTCGGGGGTGCTTCGAGGATAGTGGATAGAGCCGGAGATGAGGATGCGGCGGCGGCCATTGATGACGAGGGAACGGTGGTCGTACGAGACCGCCGCATTGGCCGCCGAGGCCAATAGGGGAGGCCGCCGCCACGAAGAAGCAGACAGCGAGCAGGACGCGACTACCGCCGCCGCCGTTGCTGCAGGCGGCGGCGACAGGAAGACGATGCCGCGCTGCGGCCATGGTGCCCGCCGCCGGCCGGTCGGGGCCCGCCTCGCCGCCTCTCCTCCGAAGGGCAAAGCAAAGCTCCCTGAGTCCCTGGCAGTAGGCAATAGCATAAGCCTGAATGAAGTATTTGGGATGTTACACAAGTCAGAGTCATTTCAAATATTATCCTGAAACAAATTAGTCCCCAGCTCTGTCCAGGAACGTGATTGTAACACCAGTGGCAAGAACCTGATTGAATGCTGCTATTAGAAGATTAATAAAAACACAGAGAGACTATTTCTACTTCTATATTACATCAGTTTATAACTGTATATAAGTTTTAGAGTAATGAATTACAAACATTTCTTTTCCTTTTGTCTCAATCAGTGAATTAAAAACCTGCCCTTGCTTTATGTGCTTTTTTTCTAAGTTGCCGCTTTATATAAAAGCAAAGGATGTCTAAATTATACACGTTTCATGAATGATATAAGGTACTATACCTCAGACATAAAGCAGTAGGCAATAGCATAAGCCTGAATGAAGTATTTGGGATGTTACACAAGTCAGAGTCATTTCAAATATTATCCTGAAACAAATTAGTCCCCAGCTCTGTCCAGGAACGTGATTGTAACACCAGTGGCAAGAACCTGATTGAATGCTGCTATTAGAAGATTAATAAAAACACAGAGAGACTATTTCTACTTCTATATTACATCAGTTTATAACTGTATATAAGTTTTAGAGTAATGAATTACAAACATTTCTTTTCCTTTTGTCTCAATCAGTGAATTAAAAACCTGCCCTTGCTTTATGTGCTTTTTTCTAAGTTGCCGCTTTATATAAAAGCAAAGGATGTCTAAATTATACACGTTTCATGAATTTATTAGTTCACTTACAATACATATTTATATGCCTTTTTTATCTATTCTTTATGGCAGGGGAAGACAAACTAACACTAAGTAAACCAAATGGAAGAATATTTATTTTGGTGTACAGGGAACGTGGACTGACGCTTTTGCCTATAGTTGTGAATACAACTTTTATTATCTAACACTCATACTAGAACTTTTGTCGAAAACTTGCAACAGACATGATGCGACAGATCTACCTTTTGAGAGCAAATATTATGTTCACTGCCTCTGCTGAGGCTTGCTATATTAGTTTATGCAATGCTAAGTTTGTAAGCACTGTGCTTTGATGACAGTTCAAACAATGTACTTATTTATACCAAAGCATTATCTCCTTGGCTAAACAACTGTGCACAAAATGGCCATACGCGGCAACGCCGCGAAGATTTCTAGTAAATAATGAAAAGGGCACTACATAAAAAACTTGAGGGATCACTTGTAAATAACAGTTTACCATTAACTCATCTAAATTGGCACTGATGGAGACGGACTAATCATTATATTCGGGTAGAACAGGCAATGAATTTGCAGGAAATACTGCATGAGGCAATCCTTGTGCCTTCCTCTTGAGCTGCTCTAGAAGCCTTTCAGCTTCCCTGAGGTCCTGGAAGGCACCACTGCCACACTTACTGTAGGCATCTATGACTTGTTCTTGAAAGTCCATAGCAAGTTTGTAGCTGCAACCATTCAAAGTAGCATTAAATGTAAGAATGGCCAAAACAGTATCTGTGGTGTAAAAACAGTTACTCAACAAGGCACCATGCTACAAATTCGTACAAAACAAATGTTGCACTCAGTTGTATATATTGACATTATCAAGCGTAAAGCCACTGAGAGTCACTATACTAAAATGTGTTTATAGCAAACAAAAAGTGATTATAATTACAAAAAAATAGGCAAAGAAGTTAGCATCACAGGTGCGCCATCCAGGCTCTATTATATCCCTACACTAAAACAGGGAAATTCATTGCCACAGAACATAGCTAGTATCGGAACAACGTCGATCAAGGCATGTAGGTGCACTATTACCTGCTAGGGACTCCAATTTGTCTTACATAAAACAACAAGTATTATTTACAGCAACGCAATGACATTAGTTTATGGGTCAGTAGGTCATTTCTTAGACCAATAGATTTTTCATTGGGTTAAAATCCATCCTTACATGTGCGTAAATAACAAAGGATTGCATCTAATCAGTTAATCAACATCCTATTACAGTATTACTTGTACCAAATTTAAACTTTATATTCCATCAATCTATTCTAAAAGATAAGCACGCAAGCAGCAGGCAAGTTTTGTAAACAGATAAGCAGCAAATAAGGTCATGTAGGCCACAATAATTGGGTAATGACTCAACGAGCACCTGGATAGCACAAGAGCACTAAGGCCCTGTTTGGATCCATCCAGCTAATTATTACCTGCTAAAAATTAGATGGGGTGGATCCAAACAGACTCAGCTAATTGTTAGCTGGGCATCCAGCTGAAAACTACTACTACCGCGTTCCAGAAAGGATGCGATTCTAGAATAGTGTTTAGTCAAACCCTCTTAAGTTTGAGTAGATTTGTATAAGATACTGATATTTTATCATACTAAATATATATCATTACATTCACCATGCAATATATTTTCATATAGTATACCTATTTGAATTCATAAATGTCGATAACATTTCCTATAAACTTAGTCAAAGTTAAGATAGTATTGGACAAAACTTAGAATTGCGTCCTTTTTTTGGGGTGGAGGGAGTATCTCAATAGCTATCTTAGCACAGCTAACAGCAGCTCATATATTGCAAAAAGATACTTTTGCCCTCCCACCTACCTTTATCCATGTGCCGTACCAATAGCAAATAAAAAAAAGAAAGGGTGTTATAGACAAAACCACAAATGCGTCCACTTATCGCTAGTGGATCCAAACAGCACCCAGCTAACAGTTATTAATGTTAGTTGATCCAAATAGGGTTTTACTTGCAGCCAATAGTTGAGGGTTAAGACTGAATGTTTATATCATTATAAAAAAGAACATTAAAAACGGAAGTCATCAAAAAAGAAGCATGTGGAATGAATTACCTTCCCATCAGTCCGTATGCATTTGCAAGGGACTGCTTTGTGTCAATAGAATCCTCATGTGTTGGTCCAAAGGTAGCTTCAATAATATCAAGTGCAAGTCTGTAGAACTTCACAGCTGACTGATGTTGGTCCATTTCAAGATAGGCCTGCCCCAGATTCTTATAAGCAAATCCTAACCCAAAGTGTCGTGGCCCAAAGCAGTTCTTCAACCTATCAACCGCTCTCTCCAGATAAGGAACAGACTCATCAGCATTATGATTGTGAGTATGCAGGAGGAGCCACCCCATCCTTGCTGAGATGCTGCCTTCAATGTGATGCATCTCCTTGGCGCTCTCAAGAATTGCAAGTGTTTTCTTCATCAAGCTCAAAGACATTTTAAGTGAGGTCAAAGGCAGTTCAAACTGTGCCATCGACTCATACAACATTGATATCTCAAAGAAACCGGCCAGGGTCAATGGAATCCTTTGCGTCAATGATACCCTGAGCAATCTCCAAGCACCGCTTCGAGTCCGAAGCCCTCTCCTCGGAGATCAATATCTTTGCCATTGTGACATATGCCAGTGCACGCTCCTCGCTCTCCTTGTCCGCTCGCTGCATTACCCTCTTAATGTCATTCATCGCCTCCTCTGATCTCCCCAACAAGATACGGATATTAGCCCCATCGATTTCAGCCTGGGAAAGCTCGACATTCAATCCCAAACGCTCATATACCATCCTTGCAAGCTCAATTTGCTCCAGAGCATCCGCATGGCGACCCAACCCAGTATAGATAGCCATGAGAAGTCGCCGGATTTTAGCCACTTCTGCCGAGTCCCCACCGAACCGGCCCTCAACAATCCCCAACGCCTTGGAACACAATGGCAGTGCCTTGTCAAAGTCCAGCACGCCCGCATAGGCCTCGGCGACGTCCCTGTAGGCGTTCCCAAGCTCCGCGCTCCCTCCCTCCAGACACCGGGTCTTGAGGTCCAGGGCGCGCTGGAGGTCGCTCACCGAGTCCCAACGGTGCCCCATGGCCGTCTTAGCGCGTGCCAGCTGCTCGTACACGGAGGCGCCGACAGCCGCCACCTCCTTAGGCGGCCCCTCGCGCGCTAGGGGGCCGGTAGTCAACGATCTCGCAGCGGCGCCGCCAGGGACTCGAAAGGCCGCCATCGAGGCCGCCGGCGCGGCAGCCGCGGCGCCGGCGAGGCGGAGAGCGCGCGACGGGGAGCGACCACCACCGCCGTGGGACGCCGCGGGCGCGCGAGCGCCTTGAGGGCGAGGTCTAGGGCCTCCCGGTGGTCGCCCTCGGACTCGTGCAGCCCGCGGATTCCGGAAGGGCGAGGCCCGCGGGCCAGGCCGTCGACGCCACATCGGGCGCAGGGCGGGAAGAGGAGGAGGGCCCGGGGCTAGGGTTTGAGTTGAGAAGGGAGGAGGCGGGGGCCCGGCGCGGGGCCCTGCGGTGGCGAAGGGTGAAGCGGTGGAAGCGGGGGGGGTGCGGACGGGCTGGAGAGGAGGTAGGCGAGGAGGAGGGATTTCGGCAGCCGCCGCATCGCTCGCCGCCTCGCCGGGGGTTTACAGGTTTGGGCCGCGGTGGTAGGGGGAGAAAGGGGGTTTAGGCTTTCCTGTAGTTTCCTCCAGTGGCAGACCTAGAAATTGAAACAAGGGTAGTCCTCAAAAAAAAAATTCTTACCCAATACAACAAAACTCAAAAAAAAAAAAAAATCGGTAAAGTGACTATAAATTAACCAAAATTGGTAAACTTTTTTTTTTTTTTTGCCTATACCTCTTAAAAAGAAATGCTATATTTGATTTCTTCTTGCCTCAAAAATCCTGAAAACTTACAAAAATTTAATTCAATTCTAGGCTCAAAGATGATGATCTACAATCCCTAATCCTTTACAATCTTATCAATAACCTCTTTTTTTTACTTAAACTCATACTAATAGAAAAAATCATTCTTATCATGACAAAACACAAAAGTAAAGGTTTCTGCATTTCAAGTATTTGAGCATATTCAAGTACGAACTCTAAGGTTTGAGCAGATTCGAGTATTTGAGCAGATTCGAGTACGAACTCTAAGGTTTCTGCATTCAAGTATTTGAGCAGATTACACAAAATAAATTGCTAAATTGCAGTGATTAGAAATGAATTGTCTTACACTTACAAGGTGAATAGTATAGAAAATGTTTGATCAAAATTAAAATTTTGTATTATGTATACATGGATTTTCTAACAAATGAATTATCACTAAGAAAAAGCAATATTAAATACCTTTTACAGATTACACGAGAATTAGCTTACAGATTACAACAAATGTATCATGTACACAAAAGTACTGAGCTTTCAAAGACAAAGATTTAGCTTCCTGTACTTATGATGAAAAGTGAGAGGTACTCTGTGCTACAGCCTAGCTGTACCATGAATATGCAACTAAATAATCTATATAGTAGCCCATAAAGAATATAAACTATCTTCTCGGTTTGCATGATAACTAACATGCGCTGTAATACAATAACAACCTACAGGGTTGTTGCACTAATGAATAAACAAAATCGTAGATCCAGGGAAGGACAGAAAGAGGAACTAACAACCATTGCATTAAATCGATATAGGGAAGCTTTTTTGAGACTCACGTTCGAAGGTGGCAAGGATCTGAAGGGCCCAGATCTGAACTAGTAAAATAACACAAAGTAAACTAGAGAATCTGTGAAGACGAGCGCACCTGAAGACTCAACAAATGTAGAGAACTTAAAAAAAAAAATTAATGGTAATGGGACTCAATTAAAGGTTTACTCTACATACTTCTATGTAGAGAATTTATTATTACCTTATTTTCCTATACCATCCAATCCAAAGCCGAGAGACGACCGTGGACTGCGAGGCGGAGACGGAGACTCCCCCGTAGCAAGCTCGCGGCCACCTCCCCCTCCGCACAGAGATCTCGCCGCCGCCGTCCGCAGAGAGGCTCGCGCTGATGCTCCTCCGCCGAGATGCGTGCCTGGCTCGCCGGTTGCCGCTCCTCTCCCTTCGCCGAGAGGCTCGCAGCCCCTCCGCGTAGATCTCGCCGCGGCCGTCGAGAAGAGAGCGCGCCGAGCGAAGCAGCCGTGCTCGCCGGTTGCTGCAGCCCGCGAGTGGGGAGGCACGGAGGCGGGGACGCGCGATGCCAGGGGGCCGCGACCGCAGCTCGCGGAGTGGGGACTGGGGAGGCGAGACGCGACACACGGGTCGCGTGGGTCACGGGGCGGCGGCTGCTTTTTTTTTTTCGTTTTCTTTTTTTCATCAACGGGCCGGCGGCTGCTGGTGGAGCGTGGAGCGGGGATTGGGAATTTGGGTGGGAAACCCTAGAACCTGAGCTTATATACCTCTTCGATAGTGGCCCCACATGTCATTGCGGGTATGGCGGGTTTACGGATGCGGGCATGCTATTTCTTTACCTGTGAAGCTTTGCCCGTTGGGCACAACTCTTTGCCCGTGCCCGTGCCCGCGGGCACAGACTCACGCCCGTATCCGCGCCCGCCGGGTCTCATGCCCGCGGGTACGCGAATATTTTCTACCCGTTGCCATCAGGAGCAACATGGCCAGTGTAGTCAAGTCGGTCCGGACACAGTGTCATCAGGCAGGCATCAGTGCAGTCAGTGTCACGGGCGCCCGGAGCTGTTGTATTTGCTTCTCTCCTCCGCCTGGTCTCTCTCTCTCTCTGAGGTATCCTCAAGACCAGATCGTCAAATCCCATCAACCGGAACGCCATGTGCAGCTGCATTGCATTGGATTCTCTGGGCCACTACTCTCGTGTCCGTCTAGACGCCAGTACTCTCGTGGACGGTGGTAAAGCATCGTTATACTAGGAGCAGCGCATGCGTGTCCTCGGCCTTGGTCTGCAACCTGCACTAGCAGCAGCGCATCCATGTCCCCGGCCTAGACGGCCCTCCCTGCCCATGCGTGTCTCTTGGGCCAACGCCGCACTTCGTAAAACCCTAGCCCCGCCGTGGGACGCCTGCAGCGGCGCGAGCACCTTGAGGGCGAGGTCTAGGGCCTCCTGGTGGTCGCCCTCGGACTCGTGCAGCTCCGCGGATTCCAGAAGGGGCGAGGCTCGCGAGCCGGGCGTCGGACGCCGCATCGGGGCGCAGGTCGAAGAGGAGGAGGGCCGGGGCTAGGGTTTGAATAGAGAGGGGGAGGAGGCGGGGGCCGGGCGCGGGGCTGCGGTGGCGAAGGGTGAAGCGGTGGAAGCGGGGGCGGTACGGGACGGGCCTGGAGAGGCAGGCGAGGGAGAGGATTTCGGCAGCCGCCGCATCGCTCGCCGCCTCGCCGGGGGTTTACAGGTTTGGGCCGCGGTGGTAGGGGGAGAAAGGGGATTTAGGCTTTCCCGTAGTTTCCTCGAGTAGCATTTTTTTTTCTCGAAAGTTTTTTTTAAAAAAAAAATCAAGATCCTCGAGTAGCATTTTCGACTGCACTCCTCGTGCTAGTTGGGTGGGATTTTAGGCTATCCGCTACCCCATCCACGACATGTTTGTCGTAAGAACAAGTCATCCGGGATGAGCGTGCATCTTGCATTTGTAGCGTGCTACCAGACGCCCGGTATCCGCCACGCAGCCCAACCATGCCGAGGAGAGAGAGAAACCCGCGTGTAGGCGGCGCCGTTTGTCCCACCGGGTGCAACCTTCCTCACGCCACGCGTGTGCGGGGGGCAGGTTCGAGCACGAGTGTCGCCCTCGTCGTGTGGGGAAGCGCCGCCCACCGCAGGCGAGCTACGCCCTTCCCATCCTGCCGACACGACAAAAGCGGCGTTCAGGGACCCATCTCTGACCACCACCACGGGCCTCAATGCCCGTCGTTGCTCCTGCACGGAGGCGCTGGGCGTGGCGTAGCGAAAACCTGCCCTCAGCGGGGAGATGGGAGCGAGCAAGGAGAGCACCATCGGCCGGGGACTCCTTCTCAAGGGGGGGTGCTTGGGGTTAGCGAGGCGCTCGCGCCGCTCATGGAGGGCCCGGATCCGAAGGCCTGCCCTGGTGCGAACTACGGTGGCACTGGCCAAAAGACGGAGGGGTGGGGCTAGTGGGGGCGCAGCCAGCTCCAGATCGCATTGTTGCTTGGCATCAGGGGTGCGTTGCTCGCACCCGTGCACGTCTACACCCTTCGCGGCCTCTGCTTCTGGTTCTCGTCCTTCTCGCCAACGCCCTCGCCATTCCATCACCATCCGGGCATCCACAAGACCCCCATGCGTCAGCAGGCAACCACTGGAGAGAGATAGAGAGAGGAGAGGGAGAAAAGGGGAGAAAAGATAAGAAAAAAACGAAAAAGGATTAAAAAAAGAGAGAGAAAAGAAAAGGAAAAAAGAAAAGAAAAAGAATAGGTGGAGATAAAAAATGGCAAGGAAAAGTAAAAGTGAAGAGAGAGGAGATGGTAGTCGGGATGGTTGAAAAAATAGGTAGTCGGGATGAGTGCAGGAGAAAGTGGTATAGAAGAGAGAATCTTGATGACCAGGATGGATAGTGGATGCATTTAAAGGATGACAAGTGTGGATAGTCTCAAGCTGCACTGATGGTACTCTTGTAAGGTTGTGTTAAGTTAGGTGGGGTGTCACGTCGAATGTTTGACAGGATGTCGGAAGAGATTCTCGGACACTAATTAAAAACTAATTTCATAACTCGCTTAGAAACGCATACGACAAATCATTTGGTTACTATAGCACATCAGGATAATTATGTTGGTTATTGTAACACTTAAGGCTATTCATGTAGTAGTTAAGCTCAAAAGATTGGACCTGTAATTTACCGCCAAACTGAGCAATTAGTTTTTTTATTTAAACCACATTTGATGTTCCATACATGTGTCAAAAGAATCGATTTGGTAGGTGAAGGTGAAAAACATGGGAACTAAACAAGGCCTAAAATGAAACATCTAGATTCTCCCCCCCCCCCCACCCCCCACCCACTCATCCATACTCTATATCTCATCTTCTATCCAGTGAAAACCCATGTGGCATGCTCTATTTCTATTTTCTCCCCAGCACACCCGGTCTCTCTTGGGCACAACAGCCAGGCTAACGAGGCGAGCCTCCTCAAGAAGCGGTCGTCTGGTCGTAGATCCTTCTCCCGACCACGATCTCAAGAAGCACGATGCCGTAGCTGTACACGTCGACCTTGGCATTGATGGGCACGTTCAGCGCCCACTCCGGTGCCATGTACCCCGTCGTCCCTCTCATGTGGGAGAGTAGCATGCTGCTGCCGCCGGCCGCCGCCCCCTGTCCCTCTTGGACAGCTTGGCCAACCCGAAATCGGTGATCTTGGCGTCGAACTCCCCCCGCCGCCAGCAGGATGTTCTCGGCTTGACGTCGCGATGGATGACCCATTCGAGTCACTCATGGTGGAGGTAAGCGGGGCCCCGGCGCCGTGCCAGCCGCGATCCGGTATCGCTCGCGCCCATAGTCACACGAATTTTGGGTCGATCGGGTCGAGGGACGGGGTCAAGGGACGAGGGTCGACGTTGGGAAAAAATGTGGTTCAAGAGGGGTATACCTCTATGGTACGAGAACCAAACATTTGGTACATGAATCCGAATGTTGTGGTTCGACATCCCTGGTACAGAGCATGAAGGTGTGGGTTCGAATACTCAAAACCCTGATAGGAGACTTTTTGTACTATACAATATTTTGATAGTATTCAGATTGTGTTGTACAAATTCTGTGTATGGTACATATTGTACATATTTAGCATGCATGGTACAAAAAACACATAAATCTGAATACTCAAAGCCCTGCTGCGATGGGTTCGATGGGTTCATGACCCTTCATCGATTGGGTCGACGAACCACTTCGTCCCCGAACCACGAATTGGTTCACCGAACCTGGTACATGGTTCGCACCTTCGAACCCGAATTCTGTGACTATGCTCGCGCCACGGCAGTGTCCTGCTGCTGTCCTGGAGCGCCGGCCGTTCACGGGGGCGCCGGGGTTCGCCGTCCAGATGGCGGTCTTCTCCGCGGCCTGGGCGTACCAGATGGAGAAGGAAGGAGAAGGCGTTCTCGCCGGTCTCCTGGAAGCCGCAGGAGAATGTGCCGTCGGGGGAGGTCAGGAATGGCCTCTCGTGGTCTTCCACTGACAGAGAGGAGCCGGCGCCTAGCGTCTGCTGCGCCGACGCCGACGGGCACAGCAATGGAGCGAGCAGAGTAATCAGGACGGCAAGACTTGCCAGCATTCTACACTGTTTTTCTGGCATTCTGTTGTTGAAACTCCAGAAGATAGTCAAGAGGAATTGCATGGCCGGCCATGGGCGGTCCGGTCGGGGGGTGTTTTATCGTTATCGGCATGTAGTGTAGTTAGGCGAACCTTTGCTACTTTCCGCGCCTAACTAAATTATAGTGTTGGTGACTTTATACTGATCGATTCTCGTGGTGGTGCCCTTTTACTCCAAAGTCTACCTCTCGGTCAGTAGGTCGTCCAGTCTCTTCTCGTGGGAACGCATGCGCATGTAACAAGCCGGGATTCCACGGAACCAACCATAGCCAAACCATCGATCGAGTGTAGGAGCACCAGTGGATCCATTTCAATTACCTGGTCATCCCTTGCCTAATTTCTATCCGTTTCTGTCCGCCCGGGCCCCGGGACCTGGCTAGGCGGCACAGCATCCACCTGGCTAACCGAGGGCAGAGAGACGGAAGTGGATGCTCTGCCTTGTGTGTGGCGTGAGTCGCTTTCTCTTCACTTTTTTTTTTTTTTTTTTCCTTTTTTTTTGTTAAAAAAAAAATAAATAGGTGGCACCGTGCGTGGTGTGGGTAGGTGAGTTGCCAATTGTCATGTCTACTCTTTTCGTTTTCTTCTCTTATTATAAAAACATAAATAAAAATGTATATGTATTAATAGAATTCTACGAGCTTGCTTTACTAGGTCTAAATATGTATATTCCTATCTCTACACCTAGAAATCTATCTTCTAATTAAGCTTTCTACACCTAGGTACCATTTTTGTTCTTATTATTCAGAAAAAATATGCATTCTTATTCTTATTTGTTATACATACGTACTCCCTTGGTCGAGAAAAAAAACTATGGCAGGCGCACAAGTTAATGACTCATGTTTGACCAAATCAATAATTGCTGTATCATCATTTGTGGCTTACAATAAATTTATTATGACAATATATTCTATAACTAATATAATGTTACTTGTTTTGTATTATATAAGTGTTATTATTTTTGACAATTAGAATATAGTTTTCTTGTGAAATCTAGCAAACAAACTATAACCCGTGGCAACGCACGGGCATTTTTAATGTCTGTCACTATGCACTGACGAGTAGCGGGGTACTTTACGTTTTTTTTTTTGGAAAAAAAATTTAAACTTCTGGATTGGATTTTTTGCTTGGACGGAGGGAGTAGATCTATGGAATTTGGAAAAAAAAAATGGTCACATCGGATACTACAGCATTTTTTATTTATTTGTGGTAATTGTTGTCCTAGCATAACCTAACTAGGCTCAAAAGATTCATTTTGTCGTGTACATCAAAGCTATATAATTAGTTGTCAAGGGGCTCATGGCTCAATGGTAAAGGCCATTGGTTAGGGGGCTCCCACCCAGGGTTTAAAACCTGGATGCGACACTTTATCCTAGATTTATTTCAGGATTTTCCGGCGTTATGCATTAAGTGGTAGGCGACGTCCCCGTCGATAGCGAGGCGCCAGTGGTGACTTTGGAAATTCAAGATTTGCCGGCTCAGTCCTTCGAAGGTGCTCATAGGGTAGGGTTTTGCGTGACGTGTGTGTTCGAGGGGGGTGAGTGTGCGTGCGTGTTGAGCGTCTGCGTTGTACTGTGTAATCTTAAAAAAAAAACTATATAATTAGTTTTTTTATTTAACTACATTAGTGTTGCATGTATGAGGTAAAAGATTTAATGTGAACACTAAATTCACTATTCACTATTCACATTAAACATTTAATGCTCCACGCCTAAATTCACTATTTACGGTCAAATGAGCATGCAGAGCAGCCGGCCCCATAGGCGTTCATTGACACCATGTTTGGCACAACTGAGCAAAATGTTGAAGATATAAGCCACCACGTCCTGTCAGTTTTACAGTGTCAGCACTTTATCACTTTGTATTCACCATTTTTAAAGATATAAGCCACCATGTCCTGTCAGTTTTTTGCATTGTCATCACTAAGTACAATTATTACTTTGTGCTTTCACCATTTTCTAAATGATTTTCTTTGGGGTAACAGATCATCAAAATGTTGTTGATATGGACCATTATGTTCCCTTTCTTGCTGCTCTCCGGCTCTCATATTATAACTTTGTCGAAGAATTGTCCAAGAAATGCAAGGAGATAGGGAGTCAACACCTTGATTCTGTTGAAGTTACATCCTTTGATCTAGCAGACAGTGGATCAGCATTAGAGGACGCTCAGAAGCACTTGCCTCCAACAGATCAGCAGCACATGACACCGCCTAATAAAATCCCGCAATTTGTACCTGACACGCATTCTCCTGGTGTACATGGTGGTAAGGAGAAAGATAACGGGATCCCAAATGATGGTGGCCCAAGGAAGCTCAGAAGGATTGTTGCTGATGACATGGGCTCGAAGACAGACTTATACGCTACCATATGCAAAAAAAATCTGCTGTATATTTTTTCCAAAATTCGAGAAGACCTGATTGAAAGACATGTTCTCTCTGCATTGACCTCTGAATTATTAACACCATGGTATGTTACAAACTGGTATTTATGCCATACTTGTTACTCTTTCTGCTTTGCTCAGTTAGTGATTTTACTATGACATACATATTGAAGTTTACGGTTTCAGCTACTTGACCACATCCACTGATACTCTGATACTAATTTCTAGATCACCTGTCACTGAAATCACAACTGATTTTGTCAACTGGCTGATTGCATGACCATATTCACCATGAGTTGCCAGTAACACTACAGAACCATTTGATCGCATATGCATCAAATACTATGACAAAATAGAAACTTTCGGTCTACTGATGTCAGAGGGTATTCCCCGTTGTCCTAGGAATACCCAACTCTTTTGATATGCTTTTAAGTATATACGTGTATGTACTTATATATGTATATAAATAGTGTCATATTTTGTAGTATTTTCACTCATTGTAGCCTAAAACATTGAAAAACAGCATTTTGTAGTATTTTTACTTGTTAAAAATAGCTCACTTTTTTTTATTAATGTGGAAGTAGGAATACCCAAGTTTGAAATTCTAGCTCCGCCACTGACACACTGAGCGATATTTTGTCAGGCACGAGCGACCTGCCTTGTTCCAACTCTACCTACCTGATTCACTTGCTGCCTTGTTCCAACTCCGTTTTGCCTTTTTGGTTCGCCTCACTTTCTTTTGCTGAAATTCATAGACGAGCCATGACTTTGCTGCTATCATTCCTGCTGCTTGGTTCCCATGGTTTGAAGAAAAACAAGGCAACTAATTCTCCAACAAATGATATGCACCAGTGAAATTGAAGATGGAGGGGAATAATGCACTCACCCTAGAGCTGGAGGGATGGGTCACTTTCCTTTTGGAACCAACACGCATACCTACAGGGCACAAAATAAAGATATATTTGGAACAGAGCGGCATATGGGAGGGAGAGAGAGGATAAGAGGAGTTGGGTCACGGGTGAGTTGTGGGTGAGTTGGAACGTTAAATGGGCCTTTTTTTCTCTTTCTCCCATTCCATGACCATTTCTGTTCTATTTTTTCCTTTTCTTTTAAGTAAATATACATGTATTCTGCTAAAAAATGTATATATACACGTATTTGCCATCGCCTAGGCTAGACTAGTCACTAGGCTAAGGGTCGTCGCCTAGATTTCGCCTAGCGCCTAGCAAAACTTTGATAAAGGCCCTATGAATTGATGAATGATACAAGTATATCGATGACCTTGCTGCCATTAGATGCATTGGATTTGCCATCTCCTTTATAAAACTCCTCTACTGACACCCTGTTATGTTGATTAGTAGCACAGGTAAAAAGGAAATCATTTTTTTTAGAGAAAAGGGTTTCCCCCTACTTTTCATTGCAAAAAGCACAGCTCAGTTCACAATCCATGTCCTACGCTTTAAAGCGTTCTCTCAGCCAGCAAAAGAAGTTCTAAGATTATTACACGGCATTATCGCCGACATATTGCAAACTTCATCAGCTGGGAAAATAGCTCCGTCGCTCACAGCATCACCAGCACCCTCCCCTGAAAACTGAGCAATTGATGGAGCCGACTGTGACAATGATGCCGTCCAGGTCCACTCGATCTGCTCCAACTGTCTTGATGTTTCTTCCAGGAGCTTGATCACCACTTCCAGCTTCTCCACTTCCTCCTCCTTGTATAGAGGTATCCAACCCCTCAGCATTCTTGCTATCTTGATCCACACCGGCTTGAAGCCCGTCCATATCATTCCCTTAAAACAAAAATCATTCCTTAATTTCCATATTGTCCACATCACAGCTGAAGTAACAACATTAGTAACCATATGTCTTTTATTCATAAGCCAATACTTGGCTACTGATTCATAAGAATCACCTATATTCAACTGTAAAGCATTGGAGATCAATCTCCACACATATTTAGCCACAAACAGTCAAAGAACAAATGGTAAATTGTTTCCGGTTCTGAGCAAAACAAACAAGTTTTATCATTCACATTCCTCCTTTTCTATAAATTGTCTCTAGTTAGGAGTTTGTTTTGGGATAGTAACCATAGAAAAAACCGTACTCTCGGTGGCACCACCAATTTCCAGACAGCCTGCACATGAATAGGGGAAATACCCCTACAATTGATCACTGCATATAAGGATTGCACTGAGTAAATACCCTTAGAAGAATATGCCGGGATTATTTATGTCTAAGATTATTTTGCGAAATTTGCTTCTCAACTCATTTAGTCACGAGTTTGTAAAACCTCGAATAGTATATCTTGGTTAATAACTAGTTAGCCTCATGGGTTATATGCCACAAGTTCTTTTTTTTTCATTTGTTTAACTGAGATTTATACACGACACTTTGGCAGTGTAATGTTTTAACTTTAAAAAAGTCCCAGTCTCATAGCTCACGAGCAATACAGTTCTTCATGAGCTCCAGGCTCTCAGTAATGCTATTGGTACACGTAGAAGTTCCAAAGAAACTCTTTTGGCGCCAACCTTGATTGGGTTTGCCTTGTTCCCGCCTGAAATTTTACAAACACAGGCATGGGTCGGAGCGACAGACAGACAGACAGACAGTCCCACACCACATGATTCTTGCCGCATCCAATCTCATGAATACGAGCGCTGGAACCGCTGGTGTTTGCATTGCGTCAGATGTACTACTACTACTCCGTAGCAAAAGCAACAGACTGTGCCGACCTCTGTGCCACTGCAAGCCTTCCCATGCTTCAGTTTGACCACAGCCGAAATCATATTTGAAGAACACCATGGCATAGAGTACCCATTTTTTAACAAGTCCTAGAGATTTTCAAATGCCAACAGTACGACAGCAATATAGCAATGGAGTACTATTACCATTCCATAAACAAATCAAGCAAAGATCGATCAGTGTTTCATGTCCACGTCTTCAAAATCAGCATGATGCAGTGGCCTTTTTAAATTTGGCTGGCTAGCCAGCAACAGTGTTTTCCTCTCACGTAAAACCAGCACCAGCACCAGCCAGCCAGCAGTATTTTTTTCTCACAACAAACCAGCACCAGCCAGCCGAACAAGGCTTAGTAACATTAAGAGAATCTAAACCGAAAAAAAACATCAACAAAAGAATCCAATTCAATTGACCTCGAAGTGTGTGCCTGTGCCAGGCAGGCCGGTGCAGGTGCAGCAGCTAGCTGCCGTTCCTGCCGCCGCACTGATGGCCGGCAACCACCCTCCCCTCTGCACTACAGTAGTAAACGCCAGCCATCCTCCCCTCTCCTTGTAGTAGTATACCGTTGCAATGCTATGGTGTGATCTGAGTGTAGTGTACGGTGGTGTGTATCAATACCGTCCACAAAATACGGCGTGTTTGGTTTGGTTTGGTTTGCTTTGCTCCACGACAAGGACTATGTACCAAGTCAGACGCAATGTGTGTCGCTCTCTTGCTGGCCATGGTCGTCATGTGGTCCGTGTCGCGAGTGCGACGCCGGCGAGGTCGCCGCCGCCATACTCCTCCAGCACCACCAGCAGGTTGCCGCTCGGCTTCAGCCACGATCGCGGCACGTGGTACCATCTCTGGGACAGGTTGCCGCAGTTGGTCATGCACTGGTCCTCGCGGTACGTCGCGGCGTAGCTGCACCGCCGGCAGTCGCCGGAGTAGGCCCGGTACGACCAGTACCGCCCGACGTGGTGCCCGTTCACCCATATCTGGCCTTTGCCCATGCTGCTCATGTCCAGAGCCACCGGATCGCTCCCCGCCGGTGCGTTGAACAAAGCCTGCACCGCGTTGTAACACCAGACAAGGATTCAGTAAAACAAGCAACGACGACTTATCACTGATGCCATCTCTTCAGCTACTAGGTTGTTAACAGACCGACCTTATGCCATGTCAATGGCTGCTTGCCACCGGGACCAGCCCATTCCACGGCGGAGCTCCCAGTCACGGTGTGGAGGCCGAGCGACTCGCCTTTCAGGCCGACCTGCGCCAAGCAAGATTCAGAGTTCAGTGCGATTCTGTGGTGAACTCAACAGCATTTTTGATGATGTGGATGCCTGGATGGTACAAGCACCTGATATGTCCATTTCTGATGGCTGAGGTCCCTCTTCCCCTCGTTCAGGCCGGAGAGGGTAACTGGCCCGAGGACACCGACGTTCCACAACTCAAAATGGTTCCCATTGTTCTACAGCACCACCATATTCAATTCAGAGTTACAAACGTTTCTCTGTAAGATGATTTTTCATGACATGAGTTGGTCTGTGATCAATCACAACTTACAGGAAGGCCCACTGCTGAGCTTAGGATGGAGATCTTGTTGCTGCCCTGCCACATCTTCACATGTCCATTGAACGTTAGTTTCGGGTTGTCATAGCCGCCATAAACAGATCCTACAACATCAACATTCTGTCAGTATAATCCTCTTGCTGACCTGATTAGTAACAAAAAAAAAAAAAAAAAAAATGCTAGAGGGGAGATGTTATTAGTACCATATGATCTCCCATTGACAAACACCTGCATCGAGTGTCCAGCGGAGTAGACAGTGAGCTGAGGCCACTGGCCAGACTTCAGGAATTGTTCATTGGCGCCAATGTTGACACTGCAGTGGGCACAATTCAAGGTTTATAGAGAACCCATCAGGATTCAGAAAGAAATGGTTCGAATGATGAAGCCTTATCAAGGCCACTAGGCCAGTCAGTCACTCACTGGGTGGTGTACCACAGGTAGTCCGACTTGTCCCACGTCAAGCTGAGCTGCTCAACCAAGCCATCCCTTGTAAACGCAGTGTCATCCAGCGAGTTTGTGTCTTCACTGTAGGATTGCCAAGCAAAGTGTAACACCGGATTCATCTTCGGCAGCCGAGTTGGCTCCTTCACCTATACAATGATCACATTTTTCTCATTAGACTACATGATCCCATTTGTCCTATAGAGAGAATGAAAGATTCAGCCTTCAGTATATATATGTTCTCACGGTCGCAGTGTTGAAGACCGCGGTTTTGCAGTCAGGCAGGATGCTGATGGACCAAGCAGGGAGGTCATAGTGACGCCCGCCAAACCTGATTTTCACAGCAGTCTTCATGTGGTAGTTCGACAGGAATGCGGCACATGCTCCATTCTTTGACTTGAAGACATATGCCTGGAAAACAATTGATCAACTCAATCCATGAATATCTGCTGATGTTTTCTTGCATTTGGCAACCCATTGCCATGTGGGGAAATTTGTAGCAAAAATTAACCTTCTCGTAGCTTCCAATTGATTGAATTGTTGGATCACCAGAAATCAACGCAGGTTCAGCCTGCTTGATAGCCCTATGCAGGTCCCTCAGGTGACCCCATTTTGGTTGCCTAAGCAGACCTGCAATGTACATCCCAGATTTTTCAGGTCAGGTCAGCCCAACTCAAGTGAACATACAGGCAAAACCATGCTGTAAACTTTCCAACAAATATCTCTGGATGAAAACTAAAGGGAATTCAAGTTTGTCAAAATGGCAATCACTGCATACCAAATTCATCGATGGGAGCATCATAATCATAACTGGTTGCGATGAAGGGGCCACCAGCCGTGCGCCCAAAGTTTGTCCCTCCATGGTACTGCATCATATTCAGATCATGCAAATGTGGTCACAACAACAAAAAGAGCATTGACTGCAACAACAGTAATGGTGTGACCAGCATGGCCTAGGAGTACTTAGTTTCGTCACCATGTAATAGTTCACGAAGGAGCCCCCTTTCTGAATGAACCGTGCCACGGCGAAGGCCAGGTCCTCCACAGGCCGGTGAGGCACCGCGCCACCAAACTTGGTAAACCTTTCGATATTGCAAAATTACAAAATTAGACAATTCTCGAATATTGAAACGTTTTCGCAGGATCGGCACAATTTATGGCACAACATGAATTAAGAGAAGTACCATCCAGTCCAGGCTTCGGTCCACATGGTTGGCTTGTACTTCTTGTTCGGTGTGAAGTAGTCACAGTAGAAGCCATTGCAAGTGTTGATCTGGAAATGATCAATTCACACAAAATAAGAACTGAAAACAGTTAAGCTGCACATAACAAATTCAGGAGTAGCATGCAACCGAACAACATACCACAGGGTCGGGGCGTCATCCTGCTTGCACATCACCCACGGCACGCCGGTGTTGGTTCCAACAGCCATCTGGGCCGCCCAGTGAGCATACGGCTTGGCGCCACTGCCCACGACGGACTCCATCGGCCCGAACTAGTTCTCCACCTGCGCATAGTGAGCGGTTGAGGTTCCAAGTTCTGCTCCAATTTCACAGCTGCATTGCAAGGTTGAACCAGAAATGTGACGGTGCACACCTGAGCCATGATGATTGGGCCTCCCTGCCACTCGAATAGCCCCTCGGACTTCATCATCGACACTATCTTCTCCACAAACTTCTGCATTGCCGCCTGCGGTGAAAACAAAAATCAAGGAATCAGGCACACCCCAATTGGTGCAAAATGGAAGAATGGCATGGTTTCATTCCATTGCCATATAAAAAATAAAACATGAAATCTATTTGGGTGAAAGTGAAACTAGTGCACTACTAGTACCTTGAAGGGGCCATTGTCTGTCCTGAACCTGATGCCTGGCACATACTTGAGCCAAACAGGAAAGCCACTGAAAAGAACAGACATCGACTGCAATGTTACTACCACATTACAGACTTACAGTGTAGTTCTAATTCTAATTCAGAACCGAATTACAGTTGTTGGTGGTGGTGGTGGGTACCCGAAGTTCCACTCGGCGCAGACGTAGGGGCCGATGCGGAGGTGGACGTAGAGGCCGGCCTGCCTGACGAGCTTGACGAAGCGGACGAGGTCGTAGCGGTCGGCGAAGTGGTACTGCCCCTGCACCGGCTCGTGGCCGTTCCAGAAGACGTAGGTCTGGATGACGTCCAGGCCGCCGTCCTTGGCCTTCTGGATCAGCCCGGGCCACATCTGCATTTCATTCGACCCGGCCGGCCGGAAAGCAAGAATCAGTCAGTGAGTCGAGGTGAGAGCAGGGCGGCCGGCCGCCGCCGCCGCCGAGCATCTGATTTGAAGCGGAGCTAGCGCAACGGCAGCAATGCACTGCGTTTGGGCGAGGGAGGCGAAGAGACGGGAGTAGGGGGTACCTCGGGGGTGCTTCGAGGATAGTGGATAGAGCCGGAGATGAGGATGCGGCGGCGGCCATTGATGACGAGGGAACGGTGGTCGTACGAGACCGCCGCATTGGCCGGCGAGGCCAATAGGGGAGGCCGCCGCCACGAAGAAGCAGACAGCGAGCAGGACGCGACTACCGCCGCCGTTGCTGCAGGCGGCGGCGACAGGAAGACGATGCCGCGCTGCGGCCATGGTGCCCGCCGCCGGCCGGCCGGGCCGCCCTCCCTCCTCCGAAGAGCAAAGCAAAGCTCCCTGGCCTTTCTCGCTCCTGGGACAGCAGTGAGTGACCTGCCGCTAGCGCCGGAGTTGCAATGGGAGGCGCGTGAGGTGAGGTGGTGGGGGTTTTGTCGAGAGGTGGCGGCGGCGGCAATGGCGACGGTGGAGTGCGCGTTCGAGCTTTTATGCTGCTGCTGGTTTTGCTAGTTGTTTGTGCGGGCCGCTTTTGGATGGTTATACTAGCGCACCGCCGGCGGTGAGCTGCCGAGCTTGGGCTGTGGTGTGTGTGTGTGTGGGTGCGTGCACGGGAATGGTGGAGTGGAGTGGAGTGGGTGGGTGCTGAGTGAGTGTGAGAGAGAGAAGGCTTTTATTGATGCTGCCAAACTTGCCAAGTCGAGCTGACAGCTGAGTGAGGTGTGGGGGCCACAGGCTCGTGTTCCCTTTTCCTCCTTTTTTTTTTTGACGTTTGTTTTTTTTTTTCTATACACTGCAGTAGAATATGTTTTTACTTTTCTCAAAAACAAATTAGGAACCTGTGCAATTACCTTTTTGTTACTTTGTAAGAACCGTTTAGAAATATGACAAATGGGTGACTAGGGTAAATGATTGTATAGGATGCCTCTTCCTACTCGCATCCTAGCCATGCATGCATATGTTGTGTGTAAGCAAAGCATGCCTCATGTTTGCTTGGCTGCCACGATATTTGCAGTAGCAAATGATACAAAGACTGGCTTGTTGCTCCTCGTTCCGTGTGAATGAATTGGCTTGTTGCTCCTCGTTCCCGTGTGAATGAACTGTTGTCCTAATTAAAACAGGGGTTTAAACATTTTTCTTGAGAAATACTAGATTCTATATATATAGTATTGTGGCTTTTACTAGTAGTTGTTTAAAAACACATAAAAAATGAAACAAATAAGTTGATGAACAGGGAAATCAATAAATAGGTACACTGTCCAACTGTAGCTTAAACGACAATAACATATCAACGCAAGTGTTGCCACTTTGTCAGAAAACATGTTTAAGGAGACACTAGCACACCACTATCTATCGACGCCGAGAGATAACGAAATTTACTTTGTTGTTGTATTTAGTTATTATTAAAACTCTGAAAAGGGCATTGAAAGAACTCTGACACGGGTGCACTTTCGGAGGCACGAAGCGCGTGGCTACCCCTTTGGTGCGAGACGTTCCAAGCAGATGTTCCAAACATGAAAAGAACACGGATACTCATGAGAGATGCTGCTGCTGCTGTGGGCTCTGGCCAAACATGTTTGAAATCTAAATACCCAGGGTACAGTACAATTTTTATTATCGATAGTATCTTAATTTTCACCTCGATGTAATGCTCCTAAAATAAATTATTTTTCTTTCTCGAAAAGATTTTTTTTGTCCTGATAATAAAAGATTAATATTACTCTTCCTGCACTAGGTATAAAAAAGTTCTAGCGCAATAGAGTCATCTTCACCCATGCATCTACAAGTATATTGTTTGGTACCAAGACATTCGTACCCGTCAGGCAGTATGTTAATGTTTCGTGATTCCATTCGATAAGACACAAAAATAAATAAATCAGCGGTGCATGTGTCCGAGATCTAGTTTTGGCTTATGCTAATACTATCATCAAACGCATGCATCAGGTGGCTACCAGGAGCACCATATCTGACTATGCAGCATATGCACGTGATGTGAGAGGGCGGTCATTTCCCCGCCACACATGCAGACATGCACTCCATCTACCGTCCCTTGGCCCTTGCAAAGCATCAAAAAGTCAAATATGGTGACAGATCTCTAATAACAATCTAGTTTCAAAGGATAGGTGAGAAAGGCTAGAGCTTGGCTTGAGTAAGTCCAGTGAGTGGATGTGATGCAAATTTGTGAGAACTAGCACCGGTGTAGCTCAATTAAGTGAGCCCAAGGTGGATGAAACCCGCAAACCAAACTCAAAGAAGATGGATAATTGGTAGAGGTGATCGAGACACATGCTTTGGAGCTCTCTTGCGTGGGCACTGATCGAAGAATACTGGAGAGACCAGATAAATAGGGTTTGCATGCTCTACCAAGATCAAATATGTATAATCCTAGCGTTCATGATCTATATATTTGTCTTATTTGCTTATGTAATTCTAAGTATATCGCCCACGTGCCCGCAATGTCATCACACGTCGTCTCTTCTCCCCTTGTCACTCCTCGATCTTCTTCTCTTCATGCGAGCCATTGTCAACCTCTCCTATATGTTCTTGCCTTAATTAATTAGCTCCCATGCTAGTGCTAACGAATGCTCGTCCAAGGTGGAATGAGCAAATCCGTTCAAAGCCAGAGAATGTCTTCGGCTTGGATCCTATCAGCCCAACATATCAGTCATGGTATAGTGTATTTCTCTCGTTACAAAACAACATTAACCGGCTTATCCATCAGCCAAACAACCCATGATCACTGACAGTGAAGCTTTATTATTTGTCGACTCATATACACACCGACCTAGCAGTGATGGTTCAACAATGGTTTTTATGTTCTTCGATCTTAAAGTGGACTAAAAGATGAGGCAGCCTAAGCTTTAGTCGAGTTTAGCTCCCCTTTGATAACTAAAAACTTTAGCACCTTCTTTTTAGTCCACTTTAATTAGTCGTTGTGTTTGGATAAAAAATGACTAAATAGACTAAAAAGTTTAGCATGCCAAACCAAATATCCATCATCGATCCGGTACCGTACCCTCTCTCTCTCTTTCTCTCTGGAAATAAAAAAAAAAAAAAAGTAGAGTAGGGTACTAGGTGCGTGGTGAAAGCGAAACAGCAAGAAAGCACACCGGCCGTACGTACCGTACGCCTTTGATTGTTCCGTGCACCGCTATGATCGACACTTAGGGCATGTTTGGTTCTAAGAGACTAAGGATTAGAAACTAATTTTTACTCATTTAGTCTTTAAGTTATCAAACATGAGGACTAGGGATTAGAAACTAATTTTTACTCTCATTTAGTCTTTAAATTATCAAACATGAGGACTAGGGATTAATTTTTTAGTTCCATTTAGTCCTCATTTCAACAGACTCTTGAAAAGACTAGAGACTAATTTTTAGTCTCATTTAATCTCTAGTCCAGAAAAAGGTAATAACTGCTATTAGTAGTGCAGGAGCATGCATGCATGCACTAATTGTTGTACTGCTAAGTTTGGTTTTGCTTAATTAATCAGGTGTGCCGGCCGCCGGGGTCACTTGAACTTGCCGCCGCGCCGGCTGGTGCGGTTGCATGCCGGCGGCGGGCATTGATAGAGCTCGACAAGTACACTGTACATGGCCGGCAATTGGCTGCGGAGCTTGTTGTCACGCGTAGTGCCTGCAGCTTCGATCCTACGCCTAGCTACTACTACAACGGGAAAGGCCACCGGCGGCACGGCAACGAACATGCATAAAAGTACAAAAGAGGAAGTTCATCATAACACCAGCCAACGCCAACAACCGCCGGCAATGCAGATGGAAGGAACGAAGCTCATCTCAAGAGTCACGACTCACGAGTATATTCATTCATTCATTCATTCTTCACGGGGTCTCGTTTGAATTGGTCGGTGATATGGTATCGTGGTGGTTGTTAAATTAATTTTGGTGTGACATTCGTCGAGAAAACTAGCTTCAAGCGTTGGGTGCATTTAGAACGCAGGAATATCACAGGATTTGTACAGAAATTTTGTAGGAATTAGTTCAATTTCACATGTAAAAAGCAGAACAAGGGGAAAAAAATCTCATGTTCCAAACCGGTCCTAAATTCCTTTTTCGGTATTGGATTCCTTTCCTTAACATGTATAGAGTCAGGGTAGCATTGAACGTTCAACTAGTTTTGTTTCACAATGAATATAAAATACACGCATATAAATTGTGACGCTCTAGCATCTTAGAATTGGATCTAATACACTCTATTAATATTTCATTGGATTCTACATTGAATTCTTTTCAGTGTCTTGCTTAATTTTCACAATAACAAATCGTTTAAGAACGTAGATCCAAGTACCAGCTTATACTCCAACACGACAACTTTATTTTTAAGGAAGTCCAGTAGCAAACACACTACAGTGGCAGGGGAATCAAGCATGTTCCATAAATAAAAGTTTCAACAACGGAAGTTCAATAGTTTCAGTCTTTCAGAATGCACCAACGAATGCAGAGAGCTTTGTCTGGAAAAATACAAATTTGCTTGGTGGTAGTTTTGTCGTCAGAGGCGCTCAGAGCATAAAGAGCAAAGAAGCGGCAAGAGACCCTTAATACAACTCAGGATTGAACAGTTATAAAAGCCATTTAGGTTAGCAGCTCATGAATGCGTCAACTGAGGATCCAGTGGCTGCAGTAATCTGGATGAGGAGCTCGTAACTAAATGTAACCGATAGTTTAGATTAGATACATTGTTGCTTGCATTTAAACTGAAACGGTTGTATGAGATGCATTTCGCAAATGGAAACTGGCAGTCATGTAACATACTTAATGCATGGCTAAGCAAAAAGTCTGAGAAATTCAAGTAAACTTACTTTCTCAGCGATCTTAAAATGTACTCAAAGAATACGTCTAGAGGTTCTAGATGTCAAATGACCAGTTTATACATGATAACATGACCATTGTCGTGCTACCATATCAAACAAAAGTTTTCGCACTGGTAGTCATCAAAGGCACGTAACAAGTCAAATGAGGTACAGCCATGGCCATCACATTCGCATGAGAAAATCAATGCTCCAGAAACACCAGTCCAGGTCATAGAGCAAAAATAGTGTACCAGTCTGATTTTCCAGGCACATAAACCGCCTGTGTGGCTGTGTATAGAGATCACAGTTCTCAACCCCTGTTTTTCCCCAGCAATCTCAGCTTATTAGCTCTTTCTTCTTCCTCCTCCATTTTCTTTCTGCGTAATGCTTCCCTCTCTTTGCTTTTGTATCCTTTCCAGCTCCATATATCGTTCCAGCTCTTTCTGCTCCTGCTCAAGAGCTACTTTTCTTTGAGCTTCCTCCACTTTACGCCTGTTCTCTTCGAGCATTCTATCCAACTCCTCCCTCTCTCTTCTTTCTTGTTCCTGTGAAGTTTGATTGAAATACATTTGAATAGAGCCATTGGATATTGAATGGTTCTTTGAATAAGAATTATGTTTTACAGGTCCTAAACACACAACAAAATGAAAGGATGAAATCAACATCAAGGCTAAACTCTAAGGGGCAACTACTATATATGCATTAACGCATAGAAAACTACATCCTTGTGTTGAAGCAGGAAACATGACGACCCTCAATCAGTAACAGTTAGCTTATAACTAGAAAAACAACCTCAGCCTCCAGAGCACCTCCTATCGGTTATGAGTATGACCAAGGTTAATATATGAAAGCTAGATATTCCATTCTCAACAACTCACTAGCACTCTCAACCCCCTAATACTATTGTTATGAACAATAAGCAGGTACAGAAAGAATATAGATACATAGAACTTACTACTTTCTGTCTGGCTTCATTAAGAGCCACTTCTTTCTCTTTTTGTAGCTGAGAGTCAACCTCATCAAATAACTTTCTAATACCCTCCTCAATTCGGCGTTCTATGTCACGTTTCACCTCCTCAGAGTTCAGACGCTCCTCAACATTTTTTCTTATAGCTTCTTCGACTCTTCTAGCAAGCTCCTCTTCCAGTAACTTAAATTCAGCTTCCTTTTGACGCCTGAAATCAATGCCAAATTATACAAGGGGACTTAAAACAAAAGGGACTGACTGGTACGTGGTATAACAAATATCACCATTTGCATACACGAACAACGTAATGCTACTACATGAAGTCATGAACAGACTTCATATAGCACTACACCAACCAAGAAATTCCAAACTAATGTGCAATGATATTGCTAACTGAAACGAGCAAATGTAGTATTTTAAGCTGGATAAGTAGAACTATGAAAATGGGCCTGACATATGGAACCACACTATTTGTGAACCGAGTTCTCAAGAGGAAAAACATCTACTGATGATAGGTTGGATGGTGATGACATTATGTAAAAGCGGTGTTATTTGTGGTTGCAGAGAGGAATAGATCTATAAATAATAGCAGGACAAATAAGAAAAGCAATGAGCATGATAGAATAGGAGAGTTCAATTAAATATTCTTTGCTGATTAAAGAAGGTACCGTTGTATTCCTATAATAATGCATGAACTAATCGACATCAATTATATATACATAGGTGTTTGTACACCTAATTTAGGCATATGCACTTTACTAATACGACCTCAATTATCTATACATAGGTGTTTGTACACCTAATTTAGGCATATGCACTTTATACATTTCATAAGTAATGTAGTACACACGTGCAAAAGTTCTTTAAATTACAAAAGGGTAAATAATTCTGAGGAACAGCTACGAAACCAGTAAGGTCAGAGATAAGAAAACTGTTTACTGGGCTGACTCCACGGTTATGACATGTTTTAAAAAAAACCACAATCTAATCAGTTTCAGTTCAACAACTTAATCAGTCAATTGCACTTTAACGAAGTGTAGGCCCAATAACAGCAGGAAGAGCCTTGCAATACAACAATTACTAGTTATTGTTACTGTTTTTTTCTAGAAGACTCAAGAGAAGCGCATATCATTATAAATTAAGGAAAAAAAAAACAGGGTGTAACAACCCCTACAACACACCCACACCCACAGCTAGGCGTAATAAGAGCCTAAATGACTAGGAAATGACCTCAACCTGTCGTGAGCCTAAATGACTAGGAAATGACCTCAACCTGTCGTGGGTAGTCAGCCAGGCTTTATGGGCTGGAACACAGTATCGTAGGCCCATTAGGGATAGGGTTACGTATAGGATTATATATCTTGCTTAGGAATCAAATAAGCCTCTCTATATAAGGAGAGATTTATTTATCAAGTGAAGAAGAATATCGATCTATTAGGGTTAGTCCCCTTCCATCCCAGCTCTTTTTGGTTCAGCTGCCACCTCTAGGTCACATTGCATGGATTGGGCCATCTAGATCAAGGTTTGTGACACAACCTAAGAAGGAAACTATCACTATTCACCATCCAGCACAAGGGCAAGATAGTAAATGTCACTGGCCGCAGCAAGACCTCAGTCAACAATTCTCTAGTGAACAACAAGGCTCTCCAGCCAAGTTGGGAGAAATACCATACAAAACACAACGGTTATAATGTTTCCAAATCATCCAGGATCCATGGTTGATGGTGTAAATAGGTCCCGTTTTTGCCTGACCATCTATTCTCGCTTCTACTCTTGCGAACCAATTGTGAAAGCAGACATACTCTTGCCATGGAGAAAGAGCTTGAAGACCAAATTTCTGCTGCAGGTTAAACCATAAATCCTGATTACTGAGCAAAGACGCAAAGGGTAAGCAAGTGATTAATATTCTCCGTTTCCTGATCACAGTGAGGGCAGTGTTCAGGATGTGGGAGGCCACACCGAGTGAGTCGACCAGCGGTCCAACACTTGTCATTGTTAGAATATGTGCCCATTGGGCTGGCCTTGGGCCTGGCGCCAAAGCCTGTTGGCTGGCTGCCTTTGGGGTTAAGATTAGATAGATGGTGGATTAGGCAAGGATCACCGTTGATTGGGTGTTCCATGGCGCCAAGCCTGTTGGCTGGCTGCCTTAGGGGTTAAGATTAGATAGATGGTGGATTAGGCAAGGATCATTGTTGATTGGGTGTTCCTATAAACCCTAGGGATCCTTGCCTATATATGTAACTTGTACCCTTTGCCATCTAATCAATCAATTATCCCGTGACCAATCTCTTTCATGGTATCACGCTAGGTTAGATTCAACTTCTGCTGCCCACCTTCAGTCATGAGCCATTAACCACATAAAAGAACTAAAATTCCCAGGAGCCCATGATTTCCATAATCTTTCCCAAGGGCCATATGTCACCGCACTCTGAAATAAGCTCCTGCAAAGAGAATGCCCTAGAGCTAAAGGTACTTGGCAATAACATCAACAGATAGAGCACCTTGGATATTTGCAGTCTAATTGTGATAAGAACCACCTTCCAACACTGCACTTGACAGATCTTCTGTAGGCAACCAAAGTAAACAACTGGGGCACCAGATCAAAAATCTGTTGCCCATGAAGCCAACAACCAGTCCAAATTAATGTGCGAGCAACATATCAACTTCTGAAACCACAGCTACTGAAAAGAAGGCACCAGGGGCATTGGTGGACCTGTACAGGGAAAGCCAACCAAGGGCGATTTGGCTCCATTTTTTGTAGCCACAGCCATCTCATCAATAGTGCCAATTTTTTTTTTTTGGAGGTTAGAAATTCCCAGTCTACCAAGATTCGGAAAGAGACAGGTTTGGTCCAAGCTACAAGCAATAGTCCATGGGTATTCTAATCCTCACCAAAGGAACCCCTTCCAATCGTATCAATCACCTTAATGGCCCATGGCAAGAGTTCTATAGCCATTGCCAAATTCACCATCATCAATGTGAACCAGATCAAAATCCTTGGGCCAGCGAGTGCTAAAAGATCAGCTTTCCAGCCAGGGAGTCGGTCAGCTATCTCATCAATGATGCGAGACTGTCAATTTCTTCAAAGAGGGGGTGAACTCCCAAATATTTTCAAGGAAAATATTGCACTTCACAGGGTAGCTGTTCTTGTGTATTTGTGAAGTCCGTCTCGGTGCACCAGATGGGAAAAAAAATACTCTTGTGCACGTTAGTCTCACACCCAATGCATCTTCAAAGTGGTCTAAAATATTTATGGTTACATTAATATCATTAGCAGACGGACTGAGTTCCGAGGAAGAGGATGATGTCATCCACATAAGAGAAATCCGGTGTGGCAAAACACAAGAGGCCAATGGCTACACCGATTCTTCATCCGAAGCCATAGAAACCATATGACTGAGAATGTCTATTATGAGGATGAACGATATCTCCAGGTATTACATTAAGAACCACCAATGTTGAGGAAGAGAGGAGCAGCCCATTGATATTATCACACCAAACCATGCAAACCCATCTTTTTCGTGGGCCACATCCACAAGGAGGAAGGGCCTTGTGATCTTGCCTGAGGATGATTGTAGAATTTAAGCCGTTTGTTGAACAAGCATCGAAATGTCTTCTACAAATCTCCCCATTATAAATCCATTTCAATTGATAGAAACCCTTTGGTTTAACTGAGTAACCGAACGATTTGATTGAATTTTAAAGACCAATTTAGCAAAGCTATGCACAAGATTTAGAGGCCAGAAGTTATGTAATGGCAACTTTTTCTTGCGGGCAAATATGATGATAATGTCTATTTAAATTATGTGGGATAACATAGCTAAGTTATCAAGCAGACCATAAAGAGGCTAATGCCAGAAACGTGGAAAACAGAATAATAAATTACTCCTAATAATAGCTCAAGAAATGACTATAACAATTTAAGAGGGAACAGAAGGTGAACATGCAAAGATAGCAATGTGTGTGCAAGGAGACAATAAAAGAAGACGGGGTACCTTTTTCTTTTCTTCCTCCATCCTTTGTTTTACAGTGGAATTTGTTTTCTCTGATGCATGACTTGGACTGCCTGAGTTATTTTCTAATGAACTTGAAGTGCTCCGACTTCTCTGTCTTTTTGTGTCTCCTTGGAGATGGTGGGCTTCTATGCCTTCTTGGACTTGGTGAGTTGCTCCTATCCCATAATGGAGAAGGAGACCGGGTTTTTCGATCTAAGGATAAGTTAAAAATTGAACTCTCAAACAGGAAAATACAGCAGCAGAAATAAAAGCTTATAAGGTTATATAATATAATTATAATTCTGTTAAAAATACAACATAATTAACTACTTGTCGCGACGGACACCGCTGGAGTGCAAGCAGACTGGTGTGGTGGAGGGATACACACGGCAATACCAACAACATAATTAACTACTTGTCGCGACGGACACCGCTGGAGTGCAAGCAGACTGGTGTGGTGGAGGAATACACACGGCAATACCAAGCTTTACAGTATCAGGCTCAAATGCACAACTCCCAATATGATGATCTATTCTTTACCCAGCAATATATAAGAGGATTAAAGGATGACATCAGAGCTGTAGTGGAACCTCAAATGCCTCCTACAGTACTAAAAGCATATCTGATTGCTAAAATTCAGCAAGGAGTAATTGAGAGGAGCAAGGCTAGATTCAACAAGGCTGTTATTCCACACAGACCAAATCCAGCATTCAAGCCTGAAGCTAAACCAGTCCCATCTACTGGTCTATTATGGAAAGACAGACAGCTAGGAGATTACAGAAGAGCCAATGGTCTGTGTTTCAGCTGTGGAGAAAAGTTTGTTCCAGGCCACCTTGAAGTATGTTCAAAGAGAAACAAGCCTCAATCTAATGCCCTTGTGATCAATGATCTAGACAGAGAACTGTCAGATGATGTGCTGAACCAGCTGGAGACTGAAGATGTTCTGCAAGAAGACTTTGGGCATTGATATGCACTTTCTGTCTGTGATAATAATGAATGTATGAAACTCAAGGCTAGGGTCCAGGACAAGGTAATGCTGATTTTAATTGATAGTGGTAGCTCCCATAGCTTCATTAGCTCACAGTTGGTTGACACATTGAAACTCCCTACTGTGGCTCCTCCTCCTAGACAAGTACATCTGGCCAATGGTGATCAGATACTGACTAACAGAATGGTCTCCAAACTCAATTGGTATTGCCAAGGACTACTACGTGCTCAAGGAGCGCTTTCCGGAGGCGCCAGCTTGGGGCCAAGCCACTACTCAAGCGGGGGGAAATGTCGCGACGGACACCGCTGGGTGATGATCAGGACCGAGGAAGGAGAAGACGTCTTCGTTATAGCCTTGGTGCATTTACGTTTATTCGTTTATGTCTTGTGTATGACAGGTGGACCCCATATGTCGGTGTTGTAAAGGGGTACAAGTACCGGATCGGTAGCGTGTCCTGGCGACTTGCTTTTCGAATTCATCTATCTGAACTTGCCAATCCAGAGGGTCTGCTCTGGTGGCGTCTCCGTATTTTGATCTGCCTCGGTGTTTGTGCTTACGTCGACGGTGATCCTCGCCGTCGGCCAGGGGTGTGACACTACTACAAGTAGAAGAGCGGACATGTCAGTATACTCTCCAATAGGAAAAAGGATATTAGGAGAGGCTTGATCATTTTCATAGTTTTGATGTGATTTAGTGTCGATATGTTAGTATTATCTGTTTTCAGATGCTTTTCTTTTGAAATCAGATCGGGCGCTCATGTTCTGTTTGATTTCTCTATGGCATTGACAATATTCCATAAGGAAAACAAAAAGAAATATTCTCATTAAGAAACCCTAGAGGGCGCCTTCCAAGCAAGCAAATCTGAGATTAGAAAAAGAACAATTCAGAGGGTGTAAAATGGAAGTGTAATCATCGATAAGTGATTCATGTTTGCACAGCAGGACCTCCGTGAGGATCCGCTGATTCAAACTAACATCTAAAGCATATAAAACAGAAATTCAATCTCTAAGCTCTGACAAAAGGAAACCTAGAGATGGAGAGATTGGGTTGGGTGGGTAAGGGGGGAGACGAGTACCGGGAGGCGTAAGGGGAGCGGCTCCGATCTCGTCTGCTTCTCCCGTACCGCGGCGGAGGGAGCCTCGCCGGCGGAAGGGCGGAGGCGACCGGGAAATCTCTCTAGGCATCCGACCTTGTGCCTCTACTCCGCACTCAGCACGAATGGTTGGTCTGGGTTGAGTTTGAGTAGGCGCGCCCGTGTCCGCGAGGAACTCACGAGGAGAACGCCGCTGCCCCAGGAGAACGCCGCCGCCTCCAGCACCGTCCGCGCGGTCGGGCAGGCGACCAATCTCTAGGAGAGTCGATGCGAACGGACGTTGAGGGGAAGAGGAGTGGCGACGGAGCGTCGATGCGAACGGCTGTGACTGTCGGCGGAGATGGGAAGGGCCGGTTAACGGCGGCCCCAATCCCGCCCTCCCGCGGCGGCGCCGTGAGCAAGACAAGCGGCGGTGGCGTGAGATTGAGGGGGCGACAGAAACCCACTCCGTCAGGCCGCGCGGGGTCCAAATGCAAAACTGACAAGAGCGTGCGGGCGTTAAAATGAAAAAAAATCAACTCTCCTCGCTGCTGGCGCTCCGATGGGAGATGTAACGCCAGTGTCCATGTGTGTTTGATGAGTGTTTTAAACACATTAAACGCTGTACCACATCCAGAAAATTTTCTTTTGCGATTAAACTGCTAGAGAGAAGGAAAGAGTTTCACCATGGTGAAACCTTTGGCACATTTCACATCGCGTTGGAAACTATGTGAAACCATGCAATGAGAGAAAGCTTGTGGGACCTTGGGCCTATGGCGCGTAAATGACCGCATATTGAGGGAGATGTCTATTTCATACCAAAGTTTCACATCTTGAAAAAGGGAGGTGAAACTCTCCATTGAGACTGGCCTAAGTTCAGGTTCGGATCGCTAGTGTGCACGGTTAGGTCATTCTTAATGGGGGTTTCATACGAGTTTCGCACACATTAAATAGACGCCACATCACCAAAAGTCCACTTTTGCATGAAACTCTAAGAGAGAGAAGAGAAAAGTTTCACCTTGGTGAAACTCTCTTGGCACGAATACCAACTATCTCTCGAGTCATGAAATTAAATGCCTATGAAACCACAAGATGAAAACTCTCCATTTGAGAGTAGGGGTTTCATGCAAATTTCATTTCATTTTATATGACATGTGATCTTTGGAAACAACGCGAATGAAACTCTCACCATTAAGACTGGCCTTACATACAACATGATGTACACACGATACGTTCTCAAATTATATTGTAAATTAGATACTCCAAATCTATCACAAAGTACAAGTAATTCCAGCAAAGTTAGAGAGTCCAAAAAATCTCGAGTTTTAATAAATCTGTCTAATAAAATAATAATATTTTTTTATACCGAATAAATATCATTGACTCTTTATTAACTACTTCCTCCATCCTATATTATAAGTCGTTTGATTTTTTTTTGACAACAAGTTTTTAACCACTCGTTTTATTCAAAAATTTATACAAAATATCATTTCTTTTTCTTTGTGGCTTTCTTTATTAATAAAAGTTCTTAAAGAATGACATAAATTTGACTATATTTGTGCGATTTTTTTGAATAAGACGAATGATCAAACTTGGAGCTAAAAAAGTTAAACAACTTATAATTTGAGATGGAGGGAGTAGTTTCATAGTACACCTATTTGATGTCTAAATCTTTATAATTCTCTATTGGTTAAACTTAAGATCGGAAGGAGTATATGATTCCCTTAGTTTAATTTTAATGGTATTTGTGAGGATAAAGATGGGAAAACTTATTTTCCGCGAAGATACGAGTGAAAAATATGATGAAGTTGATATGCGAGAATCTAACTCGGATAAAAATATGATGAAGATGATACAACCAATTTTTTTGGTTGTTCGGCGATGGTTATAGCGGCTGATGCCGTTTTGTTGTGAGAAACAAATAATATAGCATGGTTGATAAATTTAAGAACAAGGCGATTGTTGACATACACAAAAACCAATCACATTTGTCGCTTGATTCATGAGTTATGAGCGCCACAACAACAGGGCATTACCAAATCTGATATTAGCGTAAAACTACTCCCTCTCTTCAAAAAAAAAGATATAATTCTTATCTTCTTCAAGAGCATCTCCAAGAGACATGCTATCAGGTGTTTTTGTATGCTATATTTAGCTTTTTAGAGGAAAAAGTGAACTCCAACAGTCATGCTATCCTGTTTTTGTAAAATAGCAAGCCATTTATTCCTACAACCTCGCATGGTAAATATAGCTTGCATGTGCCGCTAGCCATCTACTTTGCCATAATAGAAAGACTGTTGGAGTTTTCTTGTTTTTTACATGGTTTTTATTTTTGAGCTTGGCTAAATTATGAGTTTAGCAATTTATTTTTAGCAACTCTCTTGGAGTTGCTCCAAGAAGTAATTTAGAGTTTACCTAAAGTTATATAAAAATTATTTATAATATGAATAAATGCCATTAAATTACTTGTGAAATATAGTCTAGTGTAAACTTAGGTAGAGACATACGGAGTAAACATTGCTTATTATAAACTCGATCAAAATTAAACTATTTTGACATGCACTGTTGTTGCATCTTTTGATAAACAATCGGAATTGACTTTTTTTTGTTTGTGACAAATAATCGGAATTGACGAGGTGCTGCCTGCTTTGTCGTTGAATTCTGGTTGGGTGGCCGAAGCGAAGCCCAACTTTCCCACCTGGCCACCTCATCATAAACCCAAACTAAACAAACATCACTAACGCCTCGCGTCGCGCCCACCCACCCCCGCGGCCCGCCTCCCTCCTCGCCCAGTGGGTCCTCGTCCTCCGCATCTCCCATCTGCCCTCCCCGTCCCTCTTCCACCTCCCTTCCGATCTCCTCCGCCGCCGCACCACCTCCCTCGAACCCTAGACCCACCCGCGCGCCCATTGCCTCCGGTCGCCATGTCCGCCGCTCAGCTTCTCCGTCACTCCCGCAAGGTCTGTGTGTGTGCATGTCCCTCCCCCTTTCTACGGTATGCAATTTTGTCGATCTGACCGATCTTATGCGGGTAATCGCGCCGATGCTTCCTCTTGGCGTGTTGTAAATGTTATGGATTCTGCAAGTGGGGAGCGGCGAGTAGTAATTCATGGGTTTCCTCCTCTGGCTGCTGCGCTGCTTGCTTGTAATCAGGGCGCCAACCACTCGTGGTGGATGTGGGGCTTACGTGCGGATGCATTCTGTAACTAATCATGCTGTTCGATCCGTGCTGCATGTTTGTCTAATTACGTGCGCACGGTCCCATGGAAAGTGTACCAGTCGTTGAGTGGTTGAATTTCTGCAGTTTTTCATGTCATAAACTGGAGATTCCATCCTGTTTTGCAGCCCCCCTCACCCCACCCACACACACAAAAAAGAGGTTGGTTGGAGCATCAGTTTGGATTGTAAAGTAGAGGTGTTGCACCTGTCATGACATTGACTGTTGTTTTGACATAAACCTAGACTATGACTACATGTTGTTCTCACCTATCATTTATTTCTGCACTCCTTTTATGGGTTGCCATCGCTCCAGCTAGGTTTCTTAATAACTTTTTCTGCACTCCTTTTATGGGCTGCCATCGCCCACTGCATAGCATGCATCCCTCAGTTTGGTTGATCCCATGTACCCTGTTTCATGTGTTTTTATACTAAATGGAGCTACCAAGTAATCTACCATTCTGCTTGTACCTAATGTTTCTTCCTTCAATTCTACAGCTGCGAAGCTTGCAAAATGCTGTGGGCTGTGAGAATTTTAGTCTTGTTCGGCATTTCTCCAGCGGTTCCGGATCTGTTATTGCCAAGGAAAACGGTATTTGCTATCATTCTCACCTTTCTTTTTATTTTCTTTCCCTGTTTTCAGTGAACCATTAGTGAGGAGGTCGATAGCATCTGTAATGTATATCCACTAAACTAGATTGGGGAACCCAAATGCTTGTTCAGGCTACATACTATCAGATAACTCATAACTATCAAAAAGACTCATTGATTTATTTATCGATACACTTGTGCTATTGTTTTGATTATTGTTCATGCCTCTTAATATCATCGATGTAGATATGTATGTCACCTTAGGTACACTTATATTAGATGCTCAAGAAATTCATCTGTGCTCTTTTCAGGCAGCCTGGATTCAAATATGTGATATAGAAGTATCATTAATTGATTTTTCTCACATTTGCGCAAATAACATGAAGCAGTAAAACTATAATTTGGTCTGGCATTTTCATTTCCTATTATGTCACCATCTTTATTATTATTGTTATTATTGTTATTCACACCATACACCAAGCTTTGGATTATGGAGTTTGATACTTTCATTTCATGACATGCGAGTGTCTGATTCATCACTTTATTATTTTGGACTTCCGGTGTGAACCTGTTTGAGGAAGTAGTTTTGATTTCTAAGCTATGTGTACAGTGAATAGTTCTCATTTATTGCATGCCCTTCATTGTAACCACTGAAAATGCCATGCCTCTGGTTGTGTCAGGTGTTGGAAAAAGAACCAGAGGTACCAGATTTTCCCAGCATAACCAGCCTGCAAAAGAGCTTGAGACATTGTTACCAGGGGTAAATGGAAGCTGCACTTGGAGAAGAGCATCCAACAGCCTTACCCCAAGTGCTACTAGCTGGCTCAATGGTTCATTTTCATGGTATGTATCTTTCTAACCTGTTATTCTTAGCTTATGGAGATGTATTGGAATGCATCAAATGCAAACTACATTGAAGTGGAATGAGATCTAGAAATGTTGACCATTGGTTCTCTCATGGAAGTTCATTAAAATATTTGAAAATACCCCTGACTTATTCCACTATACTTCAGCATGATCCGCAATTTAGTGCACACACAAATGGCAATCTTCTCTGCTGTTACTATAGAACTCAATATAATCTGATGAATAATATTGAAGTTCATAATGTTCAGTATTATTGTTAATTTTAGTTCCCTCTAGATATGCCTGACCTTGATGTTACCGTCAGGTCTTGGTAAATACTATGAAGCCGTTTTGACATTTTATTTGGTTGTTTATTTTTTGGCAGTGGACAGGTAGTTTCAGCGCGGTCATTCTCAAGTAGTGCAGGTACTGTCCGTTTGTTGTACTTCTTTACGCTTTTAATTGGGAAACCTTCTTGTTATAACTAGTATATTTCAAAGTGTATCCAGTCCCTTCAAGAAATATTTGCAAAAATGCAGGGTTACTTTCAAATGCTTGTGCAGAATTGCATCTGCTGGCATTCTGTTATTACTAATTTCATAAACTTGCTCGTCGCATCCTGTGTTTACAATCTCTGATTTCTTCATTCATGCACACATTGATCTGTATTCTGTCACTACAAGTATAATACAGTCAGATGACTCAGATCCCTGTCCGCACTCCACTCACCCATTTTTTCTGTTGAACTTTGGATGCATCTGTCCTGCCAGCAACGCTTTTAGCTTGTTTGCATTGCATTGGCAAATTTGAGTCTGTTCCAATATTGGGCGTGGTCTGCATCTCTTTGTTTCCTATCTTGAATGCTTTAATTCCATTGGCAAAAGCGTGGATCTATGCTTGTATTAACATACTGTGCTTATTCCAGACCTGCCTCCACATCAGGAAATCGGGATGCCGTCCCCTTTCGCCTACAATGACTGAGGTATATTTGTTACCCAAAAATCATTACTACGAACTGAATAATAGATGAACTGAAACCTGTATTCCTGCTTGTCTTTATTCTGTAAAATTCTTTGTAGGGAAACATTGCCAAGTGGCTTAAGAGGGAAGGAGACAAGGTCTCCCCTGGTGAGGTTCTCTGCGAAGTGGAAACTGTAAGTTTTTTGAATTGTAGGAGATATGGAACATATGTTATTTGTATTTATTTTTACTTAAGCTGCAGCAGAACCAAATAACCTTTGAGTGGATTTCTGGTGATCAGGATAAAGCCACTGTGGAGATGGAGTGCATGGAAGAGGGCTATCTCGCTAAAATCGTTCAAGGAGATGGTGCAAAGGAGATTAAAGTTGGCGAGGTACATATTTACTGAATAAAGAATAATATGATTTGAGACATCAGTTATCAGCGTAGATAATAATTTGGCCCATTCTTTTTGCTTAGGTCATTGCTATAACTGTAGAAGAAGAGGGTGACATTGAGAAATTTAAAGATTATAAGCCGTCATCTTCAGCTGAACCTGTAGCTCCTGCTGAATCAAAGGCTCAACCAGAACCTTCACAGCCGAAGGTGGAGGAAAAAAAGCCTACCCAGGCTCCTGAGGCCAAGGCTCCGAAGATTGAAGAAACTTCTCAATCTGGCGATCGCATATTTGCCAGCCCTCTTGCCCGTAAACTGGCTGAAGATAACAATGTTAGTTCTTGTTATGTCAGCTGCATTGATAGTTTTAATCAATATAGTAGTTAACTTTGACGATTCTGTTCCTTATAACAGGTCCCACTATCGAGTGTGAAAGGTACTGGTCCTGATGGGCGTATTTTGAAGGCAGACATTGAAGATTACTTGGGTGAGTTATTACTTCTCTGGTTGGAAACGTTTGATCTCTTGTAATAAGGTCTAAGTTTATACATTTGTACTTCTAAATTAAATTTGGATGCCTTCCCCACGTAAGTACCTGCCATGATTGATATTGATATTCTGTTTAGTTCACTGGATTTTTTCTAGATGTCTTATGTATTCCCCTTGCGAGCTGCTTGTTGTTGATTGTTGTATATGGCGTGTTCTAGTTGAGTACTTGAGTCTGATTCTTTAGATAACCTGTGTCGGGTTCTCTTCTCTTAGATTAGAACCTTTAAGGATAGATACTAGAATTTTGGACCACAAGACTGAGGCTCGCTTTGGCATTGTGGTTGATTGTCGTAGCCGCACTTGGAATCACTTTTATAAATTTAATTTTTTCTTATCCTAATTTTAAAACCAGGTTATGAATAATGACTGCAACATGATTTGGTTATGAGAGAGAATTTTGTGTGAGAAAAATAGGGAAAGATTGACCTTTGCATGACAGGTTTCACTAAGTTTAATCTGATTTGCCAAACATGGTTCCAAGTATTTCAAGACTGTTTGTGCTGCAGCCTGGAAAAATAAGTTCAAGCCAAGTTATGCTAGTTATATTCTGCAGAGAAAGTGCAATTCACTCGATGTCCCTGAATCCTTGTTACACTTGTTTAGTTACTTGATTGTTGACTTTAGGTTATATAATATTATTGCCTCACTGCATCATGATTGTTGCATCTTATTTCATTTGTTTAGTAAACTGGTAATAATATCCCATGTTTTCGCATTTTGGCTTCATTTAGCTGAATCAATATCCCATGTTTTCGCATTTTGGCTTCATTTAGCTGAATCAACTGTAATCTAACTTCTGATCCCCTGGTGTTAATGTAACTTCTGTAGCCAAGGGTGGGACGGAGACTTTTGCAGCTCCAGGGTTAGGTTATATCGATATTCCAAATGCACAGATAAGAAAGGTAAATTTTGATGGCCAGAATGTTAGGCAGCATTTCATTTCATATTTAGATGTTAACAGCCTGAGAATGTGTTGACCTTTTGTTGTCTTCAGGTTACTGCAAACCGCTTGCTACAATCGAAACAGACCATTCCTCATTACTACTTGACAGTAGATGCACGTGTTGACAAACTTGTCAAGTATGTTTTTAACCTAATTTGTGATTTACAGAGCTCTTTTCGTTGGTGGAACTGCACTGGTTGCTTTATTACTTCTAACTATGAGTTCCTTGTGTCATTCTAATCCACAGGTTGCGAGGTGAACTGAACCCACTGCAGGATGCTTCTGGTGGAAAGAAAATATCTATTAATGATCTTGTCATCAAGGTAATTGTGGGTTCTCCCTTTTGGTTTGGTATTCTATTGTGCACTTAGTTTGTTTTTGTTATTTGTACTGATATTCTATTAATTTCCTCTCTGCTGTGCAATAATGAATGTTTTTATTTGATGTGCAGGCTGCAGCTTTGGCTCTTCGAAAGGTCCCACAGTGTAACAGCTCATGGATGAATGATTTTATTCGACAGTAAGTTCCGATGGTTCATTTGTACTGGAAGATATTTTATGATCTCGTAGCCTAGAACAGTTAAATTAAATATGGTACTTATTTTTGGTACAGATACCACAATGTGAACATTAACGTGGCAGTGCAGACTGAGCATGGATTGTTTGTTCCAGTAGTTAGGTAAGCTACTCCAAATATTTCTTACATGTTCTTTCTGTTGTTTGTAAATTGGTACTTCTTTTGGAGAAATTCTAACTTCTACTTATGCTGCAGGACGCAGACAAGAAGGGACTTGGTACAATTGCTGAGGAGGTGAAGCAGTTGGCTCAAAAAGCAAGAGATAATAGCTTAAAACCAGCAGATTACGAGGTACGTTGCATACTAAGTGTGCTATACTGGAAAGTAGAATTGAGAAAAAACCATGACATTGGTGTTGCATTTTCAGGGTGGCACCTTCACCGTATCAAACTTGGGAGGTCCCTTTGGAATTAAACAATTCTGTGCCATCATAAATCCTCCTCAGTCAGCAATTTTGGCCATTGGTTCTGGTAATGAGTTCTAAAACATTTCCACTTATGTGCTAGCACTTCTCTGTTTTTTTTAAGCCATGTTATCTTATTTTTGCTAACCTGGCTTTTAACACTTGGATCAAGAATCATACATAATCTTGAATATAGTGCTTCTGAGTGATTTGTAACTCAGTTCTGCAAACAGGATGTTTAACCTGAACATTAGTTGGCATGAGTTTTGTTTCTATGCTATATTTGCTACATCAGAATGATGTTAATAGCTCCTCGTTTCGCTAGCAGTGCCTAATGTTTTTCTTGGTTAATTGCATTCTTTTGAGCAGCTGAAAAGAGGGTGATACCTGGTTCCGCTGATGGTCAGTATGAATTTGGTTCATTCATGTCAGCCACACTGAGCTGTGACCACAGGGTTATAGATGGTAAGCTATTGGTCCTTGTGTGATTTTTCCATGGACTGTGGACTAGGAATTAACTCTGCTGTTCATGGAAACTATGCAGGTGCGATTGGTGCGGAATTTCTGAAAGCATTCAAGGGCTACATCGAGAACCCGACTTCAATGCTGCTGTGAAGTTAGGATGGATGACCTAACACAATTCTTGTCAAGTTGTTAAATAACCAGGCCACCCAAAAGTGGTGTCTCCAAACCAATAGCGCAGAGCCGGCTTCTCCGTTTTGATATTGCCAGTGTTAAGTAGGATCAACGTATACAGGCCTCATTGAGGTCATTTTTGGGTTTGTCCTCACGGACAATTGATGGGAATAATAAATATGAAAGAAGCCAACGTGGGAAGGAGCTCTTTGATTTTTGGAACATTGCTATGCGATTAGAAAACTCTGTAAATCTGTTGAGGTTCTCCACAGTAAGCGTGATTTGGTGTGTTAATATCTTGTTAAGAGTGGTAATCATGGTTTCATTTATGATGTTATGAAACACGGTCGGCAGCTGTAGAGCAACCGCAATGTTATTCAAAAGCATTCGAGCATTGTTCATAGAGATCAAAATTATCTCTACTAGTAAGCTAAAACAATGTGAGATCAGTTAATAAAGTAGTCTACAGTAAGCGACATCTACAAGCATACATATCTGTTTTGAGGGATTGTAACTATATACTCCCTCCATAGTTGAAAAAAGAAACATGTTTTGGAAAAGATTTGGGTCAAACATTGGAAACATAAATCATGAATAATACTTAAATAAAAGTATACATATATAATTTTTGTAATAAATATTTTTATAAAAAAGAGAAGTTAAAATTGCGTTTGGAGACCGTGTCGTTGTCCTAAACATCTTTCTTTTTAAACTATGAAGGAAGTATATTTGTAAGCCTATTTTAACGCCGAGTTGTAGCCTTGGCGTGAACCAAAGCATTGAACCTGGAATTTTAGTCAGTAGTAGGCTTTGGCATGCCACAGAATAAAAGCAGTTGTATGCTAATTGTGGTGGGGTTTCTGGCCGCCAACGCCACACCATGTTGTGGCTGCTATTATTGTGGTGTGGTGCACGAGGACCATCAACCAAACAACCCCTTATGTAGAAACAAAAACTATATATCAATAGCTTCTTAGTTTAGGAACATGACAAAAACTGTCTTAGATCACACCTAGTTTTTAAAAGCCAGATTCTTACAAACCGATAAAAATTGAAGATATCTAAACATGATCTAAGTTTATGTGTGTGTGTGTGTGTGTGTGTTTTACACTTTAATCTAAGTGTGTTGAAAACTAGCATATGAAACCCTACTCACGTTGGCCTTAGCCTTGAATCTCACTGTGCTTGAGTGCTGTCGACAGTACGATGGACCCAGCCCCAGGTCCGGTACGGCGGTTCCTCTGGGGCTCGATCTGGGCTTGCTTGCGGCCCTGACGATGGCACAGCACGGTTTTGACGACGATGTCCCACGTCGACGGCGCCAGCGCCGACGCATTTGCCGGCTGCCACACCTACCGTGCTTTGCCTTGCCAGGGAGAAATCGGAAACGGACAAATGGTCAGCCCGCGACCCACTGGAGCGTGTCGAGTCGGCCATGTGCCTTCACAAGCCGTGTGTGCTGCTGGCGCAGGTGCGCGCACACTGACCACTCCCTCCGTCTTGCGTCGTGCTCGCTTTCTCCAGCCTCCAGGAGCGTACGGCGACAGTTGGACGACACGTCGGCACCGTTGGAGTCTCGTTTCAGCGAGCTTTATTTATACGTACGTACGTACGCGGCAGAGCCTTCCTTGCCCGGCTTTTACGTCCAGGAGAAAAGCTGAGTGCCAAAGCGACGACATTCCAACTGTGAGGCTGGCTCATGTACTGTACTCCTTTCCTTCACACGGTCACAACTTCCAAGTGTTGGTATGGCATGCCGATGGCGCGTACGAGACCAAACCGACCATGCCTCTGCCACAGTTCCCGACGCCGCGTCGGAACGTCGGCGGTGGGCCACCCGCACAAATCCTTCCCCGGACCCACACGTCATCCTCTCCAAAACCCTGCGCCACCTTTCCCCAAGAATCTCCCGACCTTTTTATGCCCAGCCCACCCGGAGGACACCATCCTCCTCCGCCACCCCCACCACGACACCACCCACCCCCACAAACAGAGCACAGCCACCTCACTCACTCACCACACCTCCGGCAACCATCCAACCATCCAGCCATGGCGGTGAGCAACAACATCACGGCCTGCATAACCCTCCTAGCTCTAATCTGCGCGGTCCCCATAATCGCCTCGGGGATCTGGTTCGCGTCCGCACAAGGCGAGGAGTGCGCTCGCCTAGCGCGTTGGCCGGTAGCGATCCTCGGCGGCCTGCTCCTCCTGGCCGCTCTCGCCGGCTTCGTGGGCGCGTACTGGAACCGCCGCCGCCTGCTGGCGTTCTACCTGTTCGCGATGGCGTCTTTGGTGGTGCTGCTCATCGCGCTGCTCGTCTTCGCCTTCGCCGTCACCCGTGGCTCCGGCGCCTACCCGGTGCTCGGCCGCGCGTACGACGACTACCACCTCGACGGGTTCTCCATGTGGCTTCGAGGGTACGTGTCAGATGATCCGGGACGGTGGGAGAAGATCAGGGCGTGCCTTGCTGTATCAGATACGTGTAAGAAGCTTGCGAGACAGGCCGCGTTTACGAACGCCGAAATGTTCTATCAGTCGCATCTCTCACCGCTACAGGTATGTATGGTGGTGTTTTGTCTCTCCATTAGAAGTAGTCATCTCCTACTAATAAGCTTACTTACTGTTCATTGTTAAGCTCCATTTTCCATGGGTTTCTTACTTAGATACTGTGTTGAGCTCCATTTTCCATGGTTTTCTTACTGATTTTTTAGAATGTGCAAATTAACCCTAAGCATAGTACTTAGAGATGACTAGTGGTACTAGTAGCTTCCTTGTAGTGACACTTGTTATTAGCTGAAGAGACAGAGAGGTAGGGAGAGGGGGGAAAAGAGGAATTTTTTAGTTGCTTTAGGCTCAATCAACCAGACGATCTGGAGCCCTCCAGAGATGCTACTACTGGTACTAGACTACAACGGGGATAGGAGGAATCAGATGAGAAACTTTCTGACGGGGATGATTAGCAAAAAGATTATGGGCAGGCATCTCTACTGTCACTGTGGTGTGGGCCTCCCTCGCCTTTTGCCATGATGCGAATGCCAGAAATAGTCTAAAGGGGCATCATGTGTAGGACCGTGTCGCCACAATACTCTTCTCTTCCTGGATCAAAATCAAATCAGATGCTGACAACGATTGGTTCGGGTGGGGATTGGGAACAAAGCTGCGTGGTGGGGTGGGCGATTTCTTGGATGCAAATGGTAGCCCTTTTTGTGTGATGTCAGTAACAAAAGGGTTTTAAACTTTATTATTCGTCTCTCTGAATTCAGACCCATCTCGAACATAGAACTCGTTTTTTTTTAAATCTCGAAAGAATCATCATCATGCGAAATTCGTCCCCGCGTTTCTCTCGAGAGAGCGATTGCGGATTTATGTTGGGCTCTAGCTCTGTGGAGAGCAAGGAACAGACATGGGTCTCATGGGACGGTGCATTGGGAGTGACACAATACAGACTCTGAATTTTTTGTAGTTTTCTTCGCTGTGGATCTCTGTGTAACTAGTGATTGTAATCCCTGTTTCCAATCACCTCGATTTGGGGTCGATTGTCGCGAGCCCAGCTAGCTAGTCTGGGGCCTGGGCACACTGATTTCCTTTAAAAAAAACTCCATCATCTGACGACTGATGCTGCACTGTACATTACTGAGCAGTCCGGTTGCTGCAAGCCGCCGTCGGTGTGCGGTTTCAGCTACGTGAGCCCGACGGTGTGGACAGCTCCGGCGAGGCCGGCGGCGGACCCTGACTGCGGGCTGTGGAGCAACGACCCCGGGCAGCTGTGCTACGAGTGCGAGTCCTGCAAGGCCGGGCTCCTGGAGGCGCTCCGGGACCAGTGGCACAAGGCCAACATCGCCCTCGTCGTCGCCACCGTCGCACTCGTCATCCTCTACCTCGTCGGCTGCAGCGCATACAAGAACGCCCAGGCCGCGGCCATCTTTGGACGCTACAAGTACTAGACTACTGCTGTGATGATGATCGATGTGGTTAAGGATTTTTTATACGCTTTTTGTTGTATATGTGGATTTGTTTGTGTGTGTGTGTGTCATGGAGAAGCATGTGGTTGTAGTAGCGGTGAGTGTGGTGTGTTTCCTTGCAGACTTGGTTCATCATGGTAGTGGTAGATGTGTAAGGATCAGTAAGGTAGATGAGTTGTAAGACTAGTTAATTCCTATGTATGTGGCGACGAGTAATGTATTCTGATTCTGAATCTGAACAAGTGCGTGCATGGCCAAGTGAGATGTACTGGATCGATCATGGCTGATTGATTCAGATTAATACGTTGTTTACTGACACTGAGGGAACTCAGATTTGCTGTGCGTGCGTGGCGTGGGTTCAGTCAGATTTAGTTTGTCACCATGTTCTTGGAAGGAATGCATTGCATTGGATGCCATCGTAGAGAACAGTAACGGGCTCCGACAAGCGACAAGGCACGCTATGTGCCTTACCACATGACCGTATGGATCCTGGGTGCTCACCGATGCCACTCCAGAACCACCAATGTCCGTTTATGATTTTGCAAATCGCAACAAGAAACGTTCACAGAGACGAACTTGTTTGTATACAGAGTCACAGACTAACATGCTGTGCAAAGATGGATCGATCGATGTCCTTGATCAGTGGAAGGAGGTTTGCCAATGGCAACCGAGACACGTCATGACACCATGATCGATCAGTGCTAGTACCTCCCTTGCTCCAGTGTTTGTGATGCGTGCTTGGGTGGTTGTCCATGGCTGGCGTCAGCTGCGTCGGGCGGCGGATGGCAGGTGGTGCTGAAGACCCTGAAGGCGGAGACGAGGGAGAGCGCGACGAAGCACGCGAGCGCGGCGGCGTGCAGCGCCAGCGACACGGTGGCCTTGCCGCAGAAGCGGCCGAAGTAGGAGCACACCTCGCCCCACGAGACCTCACGGTCGCCGTGCCGCGCCAGCTGAAGCAGCTCCGCCGACGCCGAGGCCGACGTCACCAGCAGGTACGCCGACGCCTGCACGTACGTACCCACACCACACCAGGCCACGCCGATGAATGAACCATTCATTGTCCCCCTCCCTCTTACCAGTCAATTTGAACACAAGACGGCAAGCGAGAAGAGAAGTTGGGTGAGACGACCTCACCTGATCCATGACGAGAATCACCCAGTCGTAGTGTGCGCCTCGGGGCTTGAAGGACGACAGCAAGATGGAGGCTACAGCGTACGCAGCGGTGACGGCGTTGACGCCCACCAAATAGCTGACCAAAATGAATTCAGAATTAGCAGCTTCCTTTATATGAATTCATGGAGAAATATACTCCGTATAATCCAAAATTGTGTCAGGAAATTTGAAAGGGAGAAATCGAACAAGAGGGCCAACAGAGTCAGTCCAACTAACGAAGAGTTTGATTCTAATGCTTAGTTGCTTACTGCAAGTCTAGACTATGGCAGGGAGATTAGAGTATTTATAAGCAGACAGCAAATGAGATAATCAACCTGACGGTCGATGCTTACACAGTACCTGAATTAAGGACCCAAAAGAGAGAGAGAGAAAAAAAAAAGAGTACCTGAATCCGGAGAGATCGGAGAATTTGACCTCCCCGTAGGTGTCGTCCGCCTGCTTGTTGGTGGCCATCTCCCAGAGGGAGGCCAAGGCGAGCGGGACGACGCAGATCCTCAACGCCATCTCGGGGAGCTTGACGCCGGACGCCATGACCCGGGACCTGGACTGATTAGTGTGCGCGTGCCGTAGATCGAGCAAGGGGAAGAAGATGGAGAGGAGGTTGGCGCACTCACTAGCGTCCAAAGCGAGCGTGGCGAGCTATATAGGGCCCGTGTCCCGTGCGTGGAAAAAGATGCAGCGCGCGTGCCATGAATGCGCTTGGGCTGGTTTGGCCCACGGAATGTAGGTGAAATGGAATGGAACTGTTTCGGTTTCGGGTACGTTCACACATGGCATGGGGGGCACGCAATCTTCGCTTCAGCAATTTTTGTAAACAAAAAGAATTAGGATTAGCAAACACCAACACTGGCACAACATAGATGTAAAATTTGTGGGACCAGGACGTAGTTTGCTTTGTGTGTCCTTGTTGTGTTATGTGGTCGTTGGCGAGGATATCTATACCTACTTAATAAAAATTTTCGGTGTCCGGGCTGTAAGATCCTTCAGACATCGGATTGGTATCAATAGTTCAGATCGACTGTCAGACAAGTGAGTTAGCAAAATTACATAGCTCAGAGCCAAGTAGCAGAAGTTGGAGCTCATGGGGAGTTCGGCGGGCCAAAAGGCAGAATAAACCATGTTCTCGGTTCTTGTTTAGTCTACTTTTTCCTTGTTTTTTTTAACATTTCTCTTTTTCTTTTTTGTTATACAGAGTATGCTTTGCTGCGCCGGCCACCCCATGCTCCTGTGTTTCATGATTTGTTTTGTATTTTTTTCCTATAACTCACTTTTTCATCAAAATAAATAATCAAAATAAACGATAAACACCGTATGATAATAAAATATAAATAAATATATAACAGTGCCGTTATCCGTCCCGTTGCAACACACAATCATATTTGCTAGTATATACTAACGAGTAAAGTAATCATAAAGCCAATTTGGTTTTGGCACATCCATTCCGTTAGTGGGCGCGGCCAGTTGATATGCCTGTTTGTTGCGACGAGCTATGATGATCATGTGTTGGTGCGCCGGCCGGTGTGAAACAGAGACGCGTCTGTCTGTGATGGAAGTTTGATCTCCACTACTAGACGTTTACACGTGGCAAAGCTGAGCCTGAGCATGCGTAGTCGGCCGCGAGACCTCGCTGCGCCACGCCACGCCACACCTAGTGGTTGCCTACATGCTCCTACACGCGCGGCTCACGACGGCGAGTCACAGCGCTCAGCGGACGCCCCCGGTGACGTCCTCCAGCGTCGACGGCAACTATACAAATCGGGCCAGGCCTGCTTGGGTGGTGGCAGGCGGGCAGACCTCTGGGTAACCCTGTGCATGGGTGGGTTGTGTGGATGGTTCCTGTGGGTTAGTTTTGTGCAACTAGCTAATTGGATCATGACTTCTTATGGGTGAGTAAAATGGGTCAGAACTCTTAGGTGGGTTGGGCTGGATTGGGTGGGTTTCATGGGTCGCTGGGTGGGTAAAATGTTGCCTAGAGGTTCTGAACGGGGCTGTACATTGGTTGGCTGTTCTGAACGGAGCGGTGCGTGCATCACCCAGATTCAGATGCAGACACGCTGCACCGAAGCATTGAATCTCACGATGCAGGTGGATCATCATTTGTTAAACTGGACTCTCTAAAATATAAATGCTTATAGGTAATAAAAAAAACAAAATGGCAAATAAATTTATTAGACTACAATAGCTTATGTCCAAAATATACTCTCTGAAATTCAACTTGACTGGACTCTCTGAAATACTGCTTGACTTGGACTCTCTAAAACGCCTTTGCATATTATCTAAAAAAAAAAAAAAAAAAAACTAATTTGCTGGCACAAGAAAACTAATTGTTAGGGGTCAAGAATGATCTTAAACAGCTTGAACAAAGCTTCCTCTCCTGAATGATCTTCCATGTGATCAACTGAAGTTCGCTATTAGAGCACCAAGCTGAGCAGTAAGGAAGTACATGAACAAGGACTGATGGAACTTCTCAACCAGATTGTTCACAGAATGTGCCACTCCTTCATTTAACCTGAATCAAAAGCATTCACTCACATGTCAAACAAACAAAGAGACAAGACCAACTAATTTTTACATGAATTAGGAAGCGTTATGCTTATGTAATCTATTGTTACTTCATCCTAACATGAGTATATCACAATCACAGGTAAAATCCTGCTGGCTCAAAGGCTTCGTCAGGGAAAGGCAGCAGAAATTCCTGAAGAAGACGCAGGGAATAAAATAAGCAATAGAAAAGTCTCCTGTTAGAGCTATGTACGTTTTTCAGAAATCAATTACAACTAGAACATTTTAATCGGAACAGTTGCTGAGTTCCCACATCATGACAGTTGATACATATGCAGACCTGTACAGTACATAGTACAGCAACTAAAATGACAGGCAGACAGCTGCATCTCATCTCATATGAACCGTGAACATTTAATATAAATAGGATAAGACTGACAAGGCCGAACCATGAAGGTTCAGAAAACTCACTGAACAACCTGATGGATCCTCCTGCTAGGTAAAAGAAAGAAATGTGCTAAACGTCTCACATGATGTCTGATGATCAGTAATGTCTCTCTCTGTACATGATTGCTAGATTCTGATTTTGCAAGGAACTCCAGAATGGAACAGTGTTAATTCAACATGTCAAGTGTGCAATTTATCACTGTAACTGAGTAAAAAGCTGCTCCTTATTCATATTTTTTTGATCAGCCATTCATATAGTACAACCTCACAAAGAAGAGCAGAGGTATACTTACATTTGGATTGCCATGAAAATTATCATGTCCTCTTGTCCATGAAGTCATTTTCCAAAAGTTCTGTGAGAAGTAGAAGCTAAGGGTTAGTGAATGCTTCTACACAAAATGGTATGACCTATCTAGAGTAAAAAAAGTAAACAAAGGTACCTTCTTCGATTTGTTCATAGGCTTCAATTTCTTCAACATATTTTCTCAAGTCCACAACGTCCGAAGGAGAGCGCAGCCAACTTTGGGTACAGATTAAAGCTTCAACCGTGCTAGGTGATAGTGAAGTGCGAAAGGAGTCCACAATTCTTCCTCCAGTACTAAATGTAGATTCTGAAGGTAGAGACAGGTACTGCCAAGACATTTTTGCCATTTAGACAGGATGGGATTCTGTAGCAGTCTAATATAAACATAGGAAACACACTAGAATACCTGAATATCTTTCTTGGTAACATAGGAAAACTTGATCGCGGAAACAAGGACTGTGAGTAAGGTTCCATGTTTCTCATGTCATCTCTCGTTTTCTCCTTAAGACATTTGTGTAGAGCTGTTACAGCACAAATAACAAAACACCTTGTGAAATCAAGAACCATTGTCTGTTCATAAGCCATAGTTTCTATGGTAAGCATGCATTTCACATTTCACTAATTACAGTGCCAATGCGTTATCTTATGGACCTACCTAACAGACGAAGCTGGAATCAATAAACTGGTGTAGTGCTGTCAATACATAGTCCATGTTACCACAATGGGTTTGTTTTCCTTCAGAGAAGTTCTTCCAAAGTGTATCCACTTGCTGTAACAATACCTTGCTAATAAACTCCAAAGAGTCCAAGTACGTGACCAAAGACATATTATCATGTGGCCATCGTGCTAATGTGCCAAGACCTTTCTCTAAAGCATGTAGGTAGATCCTTGGGAATACCCACAGAAAATAGGGTGGTATTTCACTTTCTGCTTGTTGGGCACCCAAGTATAACCCAGTCGCATAAAGAAGTGTTGAAGCAGTAGGAGAGGAAACCTATACATCCATGAATTTACACAGATCAAAACAAATGTGCACTAACATGGTATGATTAATGGGAATTCAGTGCTTAAATGATAATAAAACAATATACCTCAGAGAAATGACCACCTTGTTTATAAAGTAGTTCTGAAGCACCAACAGATAAATCACTTGTGGTAGAAAGAATGAACCGAAAAAAAATACGCAACAAATACCAGAAGCTCATTTACAGATTTTGGTAAATCATCCTGAAAATGGTTTACAATACATACAACTGGTAATAAGGTCTTGATGATTGCCATAAAAAAATAAGTTCTTGATGATAAAAGACCCCATCAGCCATTATTTATATATTGATGAACTTATTACTGTGATAGGATCAAGAGCACAGAACATTAAGTAGGTGGTGAGCCAAATACAACTAGCATACGCCTCTGAAGTCTGAAGTTTGGTGAAATTCAACATTTTTCACTGATAGATGTTTTAAGTTTCCATACAAATACATACACTACACAAAAATCGTTAATGTTATGAGCAAAAAAATATCATCTGTCCCACATGTGCAAAAGCCGATCTATATTACTCCTGATTAATGACCAATAATATATTTATGTCTAATATTTCATAGTTGTATAAGGAGAAGGTTTTTGTATATTTGCATAGACCTTTATATGTATATATTCAGCCCTAGAGCCTTGTAATGAATAAAAGTGCTACTCATAAAATTGAAAGGTCCACAGTAGAGAAATTACAACAGACATCCATTAGCATGAGTAGAAGGAGGAGATTACCTTTACACGTACAACAGAATCAGTGACAGTTTCTAGCACGTTGAACAAAAGCTGTGTGCTCCTCCCCAACTCAAATCTACAGAAGAGCAAATCTTGCGAGCAATCTGCAGCCAGGGGAAAACAGTATCAAAATTAAACAAACAATCTAAGGCTCCAATTTGCAGAACATCGATAAGGCAATCAATTTCATAATGACACATACAGCTGACAAATGCTCGACCATCCGCTCTTCCACACACTCTTGCAGTGTGTATTGACAGAATCCACTAGATCAGTACTGAAAAATGAAGACTCAGAAACCAGAAAAAAGGTACACCGGCTCATGCCATTCACAAGAAGTGGGATATACTTCCTCCTGACTTCATTAGTAAGAACACTGCACACAAACATAAATTCCTGATAAGCCCACAAACATAAACTCCTGATAAGCCCATTAGTATCTGTCTTGTTTGATGAATCCTAACACAAAATTGGTAAATCTCAGCGAAGCCATGGTTTTAGCTGTTTTGAAGAGTCTGAGAAGTCGTTCGTAAGGGGCAGATTCCTTCACCTTACCCTTGCTGGAACAATTTGCAAGGCACGCAATGAGCTCGACCGCGAGGACGGTGACTTCAGGATCCGTGCCAGCCTCCCCAGCGCCGCCATTGTCCGGAAGTAGGACGGAATCAACGCTTGCAGCGCCACGTCGCGACTTGGCGTTCGTGGTGGGTGGAGAGAGTGCGGAGCGGAGGGCGTCGAGGGTAGCGGCAGCCTCCGCATTGGCGCGTGCGAGGTGGCCGCGCGACTCGAGGGAGCGGACAAAGCGGCCGCGATGGAGCAACACGGAGTACGGCTTCCCCTCGAGGCAGGGTGATATGGCCTGTAGGCAGTCCAAGAGGAGGCCGTAGATCTCAAGCAGTTCGTCTGCGGCCTCGCCGGCGCCGCCCTTGTCGCCCGAGCCAGGAACCGCGCGGAGGATCGGCGGGAGGAGGTGGAGCGCGCGGCTGAGGAATGAGAGGAATCGCTTCGCGAGGGGGCGGAGGGTGGCCGCGTCGGGAGGCGGCGGCTGCTTGTTCTGCCTCGTCGCCCTCTTCTGCGGTGGCTTGGGGTTAGGGTTTAAGATGGGCAGGTAGGGGGTGAAGGGCTGTAGGTAGGCGGCGAAGCGAGAGTGGAGTCCGGCGTAGGAGGACGGGGACGGGGACGGGGACGGGGACGAGAGGGCGGCGACGACTCTGGGGGCCCGTGCGCTGTTTACGCTCAGCCCTGCTGCTGCTGGGCCTATTCTCCGTCTGCTGCTCACTCGGTCCAGCTCGAAACGTACTAAACCCACCTGTCATGGGGCACTGTGCATTAGCACGGTTCATTAGGATTTAGGGGAGCCAATGTATCCAAAATGGCTGTTATGGTGCAAGTCTATTATTTTTTTTTGATAAAGCATACCTGTATTAATTAAGAGAAAAGCAGTACAAAGATAACCGTATAAGGATAATGTATTGGCGCCTACCCCGCCTATAATCTACAAGGACCCCAAACAAATAAGAAAATTCCAAACTGGTCCTTAGACCCTTCCGGAAGCGGACACCGGTACCGCAACCGCCGCCCGTCGAAGACCGCCGCCACCGGCCGCCGCCGCCAAACCTGAAGCACCAAAAGCTTCGGAAGAAACCCCCGTCGTTGAGGTGGACTGCGAGAAGACGCTCGATGTCGCAAAAGCGAAGAAGTCGTTGAACGCTCATCCGTCGGGATCACTATCCGTGTTGAGACGACGATGGTGGAGCCGACGACAGCATCCTCCGTCGCGGTGAAGCCGAATCGGTCAAACCACCAATCTTCCCAAGAAGACCGCAGCCACCACCGCATCCATCGAAAGTAGGGGCCGGGAGCTTCCACGCACCAAGACGCGAAGACCTCGCCGGCCAACACAAAATTTATTTTGTTTATTACGAAAAAAGTTTAAAGTTTAAAGTGACATGATTCACCCCTTTCATGGGGTCACCATGCATCACGTGCCTAGGTGGCACACTTTGCAAATATCTTATTAAATATAAGAAAAGATGCTACAAGCCCGAATTAGAGCTCATAATATATTGGGTTTCCGAATGTCAAAGCTTCCTACCAGTAACAATACCTGATTATTTTCCAAGAGCTTTAAATTACGTAAAGTGGATAAATTATATCTCTGGTACAATCATTACTTCGTTTGTCAACAATAATATATATCCAGCTATAAGTACTTTTAAATTCAAATATTTCCCGTGGTTGATTGACAGTGAAACGTATAAAAGATGAACAAAATAGGAAACAAAAAGAAATATAAGGGAATCATCATGAAAATGAATTTTATAAAGCTTAGTGGCATTTATCCAAAATCTCGCCAATACTATCAGTTCAGTGCCCATTGGATCAAATGCAATTATATATGCAATCTGTGCCCACTGGATCGAATGCAATTATGCAATATAAACAATTATATAATGCAGCATGGCTTGGTTAGTTTGCGTCTGAGGCCTGCGTTTGTTGTTCTTACCCTTGTTAACGAAATGAGGTTGAGCTCCTGTAGCATTTGCTAATAAATTACAACACGCACGCACAGAAAGTCATACACATTCAGCAAAAAAGTAGCCCTAAAAAAACGTGGGATTGGAGGAAGAATATGCTTTTCTCAGCATATATAAGAGAAATTTACAGATAAAAATGCACTAAAACCGTTGACCCAAACTTGGCACCTGCATCAAAATATGAGGCCTGGCAAGGCATCAAGCTAGCCTGACGACTCTGTGAGCTCGTGCATGAACCATCAGGTAACTAACTTGGCCTTTGTTTTTCTGGCCTTGCAGCTTCTTTAAAAAGGGCGGCAGAACAGTGAGGTGTCCACCACTAACTACCACTTGGATACAGTATTATTCAAGCAGTTGACAAATCTGCAGATTTGATTTGGTCTGAAAAATATAAGCCCCTCGACATTCATGCATCCTCGCAGCGTGCAGCAACCTTCTACTGTTTCATTCAGTGTTTTATATGCCTTAGTCCTGCCGTCCCAAGGATATATTTTTCTTCACACATGGTGTTTAAATTTGCGATATCTGACTGCTGCTGCACACATGAACTGACGACGACTTCTAAATCTACAATATCGTTGAGTTCATGCAAAATTTAAAAATGAGTGTTTGCATACCTGTCCTCCTGTGCCGGACATCAAGAAACCGGAATGTCAATGGAGCGAGGTGGCATCTGAATAGTTCAAGCCGTGTCTTACAAAGTGGGAGTCAATTTCCAGTTTACCTGCCTGCATCATTGGTATGGTTGGTAGTCAGGAATCAGGATTGTTGCCATGTGCACAAAATCTCCTGCCATCAGTTGATCACTACACAGTCACATGCTCTTCTTGCCATATTACCCTTGAGTATTATCTTCCAGATGGAGCCAAGCTGTACAATCTGGTAATCATCTGAATTATATTGACCTGAACATTCGACAGAGTAGTTTTCATAGAACAACAATTATTTTATCTAGTGGCTACAGAACTATGACTATGGAAGAACAACTATTTTGGCACTTGATTTTCTAGAACTACAACTATTTTCTACATATAAGTTACTTTGATATATAATAGTTTGTTATTTTTTATTTTAAGATATATGTCAAAAAATTTGTAGCCATTCTTGTTTTAGTACAACATATCTGATATCTGTAGTTTTGTAAAATCTACTAAAACTCAATTTTTTGCTATATGATGGTGATGGTGAATGGGAAGAAAAGCTTCACCTTTTTTGAGTATAAGAAAACTAACATAAAGCTTACATTTTGGCCACTATGTCCGCCTGAGTATTTCTAAGCTAGTAAAGGCAGAAGAAAATTTGCTCTAAAGCTCTGACCTTTTCATGACCATTAAAAAAACAAAGCTTGCTCTGACCAATAATCATTTTGATACTCTCAACAAGTCAACATCTCAAAACAGAAGATGGGACCTACCAACATAAGTTCACCACAGTGTCGCTTCAGGTAGATGGCTCTTTTCTATTTGGCAAAAGTCAACCAGCTTCAGAATATTCAGAACAATTTCAATAATCCCAATGGCTGTTGTGCCTCCATTTGTCAACGTCTGCGACGACAAATGGTGTCCTATAAATACCATGGAAGTTCTTGGCCTCTAGGACACACAAGCAAATCACTACTTCTAAAGTTTCTATAATCCCCAAAGAGCAGTCACGTCCGCAGATCAAATTCATCACCTCCAACCGCTTTGTTTCAGAAAGAGAAGCATGGCAAGAACTCATTTCGTGGCGATCGCCCTCCTCGCCTGCTTCCTCTCCGTCGTTGCTGGGCAGCTCCGGCCAATGCCTGCCGCTGTCCTCCCCGGCGATCTTTTGGCCTGGGCATCGCGTCGAGGATCCGGACAGATCGCAACTCAACGGCGAAGGCGTCGACGGACTTCGGCCAGATGGTGAAGGCCGCGCCGGAGGCCGTGCTCCATCCTGACACACCGGCTGACATCGCCGCGCTGATCCGGTTCTCTGCCTCGTCGCTGGCGCCGTTCCCCGTGGCGCCGCGCGGGAGGGCCACTCCTGGCGCGGCCAGTCTCGCCCGGGGGAGGCGTTGTCGTCGACATGAGCTCGCTGCGGCGCGGTCACCGCATCAACGTGTCCGCGGCCGGCGCGGAGCCGTTCGTCGACGCCGGCGGAGAGCAGCTGTGGATCGACGTCCTCCGCGCGACGTTGAAACACGGCCTGGCACCACGCGTGTGGACGGACTACCTCCGACTCACCGTCGGCGGCACGCTCTCCAACGCCGGCATCGGCGGGCAGGCATTCCGGCACAGCTGTGGATCGACGTCCTCCGCGCGACGTTGAAACACGGCCTGGCACCACGCGTGTGGACGGACTACCTCCGACTCACCGTCGGCGGCACGCTCTCCAACGCCGGCATCGGCGGGCAGGCATTCCGGCACGGTCCTCAGATCGCCAACGTGCATGAACTCGACGTTGTCACAGGTATCGATCATTACATATTTTTACAGCAGTTACAACAGTAATTATTCACAGTGAAAAGTATACAGTAGCTAATTATATGATGAACAATGCAGGAACCGGCGAGATTGTGACATGCTCCAGGGACTTGAACTCGGCCCTGTTCTTCGCGGCTCTGGGTGGGTTGGGCCAGTTTGGGGTCATAACCCGAGCCCGGATCCGGCTTGAACCAGCACCCAAGAGGGTGCGCTGGGTTCGTCTTGCCTACTCGGACGTCGCAACTTTCACCAAGGATCAGGAGTTTCTCATATCAAATCGGACTGGTCATGTCGGGTTCGACTACGTTGAAGGCCAGGTCCATCTCAACCGTTCCTTGGTGGAAGGTCCCAAATCAACACCGTTCTTCTCCAGCACCGATATTACAAGGCTTGCGAGGCTTGCTTCCAAGACTGCATCTGTGACAATCTACTATATCGAAGCTGCTATGTACTACACCGAGGACAACGCCATATCTGTGGATAAGGTACAAATCAACTCCAACACAAAAGTTGAATTTAATTTCACTGTTATCACCACGATTTTACACCAATCGACTATTGTTTTGGATGAAAGAAAATTCACTCCATCTGGCTATTAATTATTGCAGAAAATGAAGGCACTCCTGGACCATCTTAGCTTCGAGCCAGGGTTTGTGTTCACCAAGGACGTAGTGTTCGTGCAGTTCCTCGACCGGGTACGCGAGGAGGAGAGCGTGCTCCGATTAGCCGGCATATGGGAGGTGCCACACCCATGGCTGAACCTCTTCGTCCCGCGGTCTCGCATCCTCGACCCGATAATGGTGTGTTCAAAGCTCTCCTTAAGGACACCAATCCAGCTGGGGTCATCCTCATGTATGCTATGAATAAGGGTATGTGGGATGATCAGATGACAGCAATGACCCCAACCACGAATGATGACGTGTTCTATGCTGTGAGTATGCTTTGGTCGGCATTTTCCACAGATGATGTGACCCAGCTCGAGAGAGGGAACAAGGCGGTGTTGGACTTCTGTGACCATGCAGGCATAGAATGCAAACAATACCTGCCCCACTACACATCGCAAGACGGGTGGCGTCAACATTTTGGGGCAAAATGGAGCAAAGTTGCTGAGCTAAAGGCGAGATATGATCCTCAGGCAATATTGTCCCCAGGCCAGAGAATTTTCCCAAATCCAGTAGAGGCGTTTGGCATTGCTTCTGCTTGATTGCCGGTTCTCATAGTATTAGCAAACATAATAGACTAAAGTAGAATGTATATGACAGGTGTTTTATAGTATGATAGGTGTATATGTACATAACTTGGGTTAGGTTGGTAGGAGGAAACTGCAGATTGACTTGCATCTTTTAGAGAAGTCTATTTGTACAAGTTTTCTTTTGGGGTTATCATACGGTAAAAAGTCAAACGGTTAAGCTTTTGCTGGAATGCTGAAACACTGGTTGCATAGAAAGCCAACTATAGAAATTACTTTTACATAAAGGAACCTATAATAGTCTATGGTGATTACATTAAGATGATACAGTTGATCTGAGTCTACGCTTGGTCTCTACACTGTCATGTACCAAGTCCAGTAAACACCCGTTTCGACTGACTGAGACTCAGACTAACTATTTGAATCCAAAAGTACATTTTGAGACACCTCCAGCTAATTTTGATGACATGTACCAATGAATTTCACTCAAAATAATAAATTATGCCCATAATTCCACATGTTGAGCCTTCCCTTGCCGAGTTTTTTTTTTACAACAACCCTTGCCGAGTTGAGTGTAACTTAGTTGCTTAGGTTCTTTATGGCGGAACCTACCATGCTTGAGTTTAAATGTTTCTGCCATGATATGTGCTTGTATTTATCTAGACTTTTTTATGGGATAAGACGTTGTTCGTTAGACGATGTCCATGTCAACAATGAGATATCTATGAAAATTTCACAAATTTCGAGATCTGTCGACTTTTATTTTAAAAAATCCTTCGCTCCGGTAAGAAATACATGAATCTTGCTTTTTAGTTTTTATAGCCTTCAAAGTTACTCCTCCGATTCCCTAAAGCAAGTCGTTTAGATATCGACATGGTCTCAAATAACAACTTTGACAGCTACTTGTTTTGCTATACAGTGAAGATATACTTTTATTAAACTATATTTTGAGATTAATCTAATAACATCATTTTCATATTTTCAAATTAAAAACAAAATAATTTATTCATAGTCAAAGTTTAAAATGTTTGAGTTAAGATAACCTCAAGATGACTTACCTCTACGGAACCGGAGGGTATATTTTGATCTCTATTTTCTGATAGATGTATCCATAAGAATATTACAAGAGGTTAGGGTGGGTGGGGGCGTGAATTTTCATGAGAAATGTACATATGACTTTTAACTTTTGCACCTGGGGCGCCCACGTCGCCCCACTCAGCGGCTCAGCGACTTGCACACCCGCCGCGCCCCACCCACGCCCTTGCCCCCGCTGCCACCGAAGGGTCGATCGGACGCCGCGCCGACCCCTAGGACGGTGGCGGCAGGGTCTTCCATGCCCCTGTTTCAGCCGCTCGGCAGTCTTTCCGGGCGAGGGGAAAGATTTGGAGGCTATGGCGTATCCACGGCCATGGTGGTGGCGGCGGCTCCGGGAGGCGAGGCCGGTGCCCTAGAGTGCGATCCAGCAAGGCCCGCACCGGATCTGTAGTGGGAGGTTCTCAGGCGGCGACTGGGCAGTGGCGTCCATGCCGTCGCGGTGGCTCGTCGGGGCGGCCGGATCCGACGTCTGCGTGTGTGTGGGGGGTTGGCGGGTAGAGGCGGCGATGGTTGCGGCAGTGCTGGGGTGTTGGTGGAGGTGCGGTGAGCTGTGGCTTGTGGTGGCTGCATCTTTGGGGTGGAGGTGGTGGTGGTTGGCGTCGGGATCCTGTGGTGGGGGCGGCTAGCGGCCGATAGTTGAGTGGTACTAAGGAGGGCTGTTGTCGGGCCCCTACCGTGGTGGTGGAGCAGGCTTCGGTCTTACCGTGTGGTGGCGGGGCTGGTCGTGGCGGTGGCAGGGCGGCGGTACCATGGTGGTACAACCGGCCTTGCTAAGCCCGACTGGATCGCTCTCCTCCGTTTGGGGTTTGCCGACAGCTCCGTTGGGGTTCACAACTTGTGGTGCCGGCCGCGGGCATAGGGGATAGCAGCGGGGTTCCTCCTCCGCTGGTCCCTCCTTCTTGCTGGTGGCCACTTTGTGGTGGTGGCCGGGGCTCATGCTGTCATTGGGGGGCGGCCTTCGTCTATGCTGTCCTTCCCCCATGTGCTTGGCTGCTGTTGTGGGGCGGTCATCGCCGGGCGAGAGGTTTTGGCGTCAACGGCGTGCTGGTGGACGTGCTTGGTGGCGGGAGGCCGGCCTTCGGTGTGCAGTCTGGTTGGTGGGGTGTTGCGGCTGCTTGTGTGGTCGGCATCTGGCAGGGACCCGACTTCTTGACCGTTGTCTGTGTTGTGGGATTATTTGGGCGAAGGTCTGGCGATGGTGGTATCTGCAAGTGTCGTTCCCCATGTTGAGGGCATCGCGTCCCCGACACTCTCCTCCGGTGAAAACCCAGCCCTTCTTAGACAAGCGACGGCGGCGCTTGGACGTCGTAACCTTCTTGAAGGTGTCGTTGGGATTTGTGACTTGGTCGAGATGCCTCGTGGCAGAGCCACTTATTTCGTCGTTTCTGCGATCGTGTTTGTGTGGGTGCTGCCGGTGGTGGAGGAGGTTTGTTTGGTTGAGTTTTTAGTTAGTTGGCTATTGTGCTATTTCTTGGTGCCTTTCTTCGTGATGGCTCGTGTCGACGTCCCAATCCGACCAAATAGTGATGATGGAGCCTCATGTTGATGACTCAATCCAACCGAGTGGTGCAAAGCTGTATATCTTGTCTCCATCTGTGTTGTTGTTAGTCGAGTTGTAAGTTGTTGCATCAAGTGGTAGGTGGAGTGGATCACTCCCCTAAGTTGAGTTGAATGGGTGCTAGTTGTGGCACGAGTTGAGTTGATTTGGTACCTAGGAATGCAGGTGGAGTAAGGTACCCTCCTCAATTGTATGTTTTTTTCTGTTCCCGGTTTCAAAAAAAAACGGATGACACTTGTGAAAGGTCCTAAATGGCTAGAGGGGGGGTGAATAGCCTAATAAAAATTTCTACAAAACACTAGACAAACTTGTTAGAATAACAAAAGGCGATAAACGCGTTTGCTCTAGCTCTACTTGTCGGCAAGCCTCCTATTGACAATTCTAGTTGCTATGATCTCTAGTTCACACACAAAGGCTAAGTCGCTACTTTACCAACTAGGTGAACAAGCTAGATTACTCTAAACAAGGCTAAGCAACTAGCAAGGCTACTCAAACTACACTATCTATGAAAGTAATGCAAGAGTGTAGAAGAGTTATACCACAATGTCGAGGCTAGTCAATCCAATCACCAAGATGACACAATGAGATAACCAAATCGTTGCCAAACACCAAGGGACAACAAGGGACAAGTGGAGACAATGATTTATTCCGAAGTTCACTTGAGCACCCGTCAAGCTACGTCTCCGTTGTGTCGACCTTCTCACGTGTGGGTCGGTGTGGAGCTCACTCCAAGCCAAATGCCTTTAGGCTTACCGCACCCAAAGCAAATGAGAGGTACTCACCGACACGAGCAATGTATTATCTTGCAATTCGTCGTCCCGACGAGGATGCACGGTCCTCTCACAAATCACCGGAGGTGGCCAAGAACAATCACCAACTCTTGCCAACGCCTCCACCAATCACCAAGCCGGCTAGGAGTGGTGCTCTCCAAGAGCAACAAGAAAACCACCGGCTCACAACGATCCACAAGTGCCACTAGATGCAATGATCAAAGCAAAGTGCACTTGAATCACCTCAACTCACTAGAATGGATGCTCTCAAGCAAAGGAGTGAGGAGGAGGATGAGTGCTTAGCTCTAGAGGTGTTAGGATTGATTCAAAATGACCAAGGGGGAGTCCTAGAGCCGGCCAAGGGGGTATAAATACCCCCACCACGAAATGTGGCCGTTGGGGTGCAAATCACGCACAAAGGTTTCGGACCTTGACCGACCGGACTCATGAGTTGAGTCCGGTCGGTGGGTCCGATCACAACCGACAACCCCAACCTGAACCGCCGACCGGGCTGCTGAGCGGGTCCGGTCGCAAGGTCCGATCGTGCTTCCGGTCAGCACCGGAAGCATCCGGTCGATGCGTCCGATCGGCCCTCGGCGAACCCTCGAAAAGATGCGCTCGCCAGACGCACCCACCGGGCGCCCGGTCGAAAAACGCGTGCGTCCGGTCGCGGGTCCGGTCACCGGCCCGGCCAGCACAAGCTGCGAATTTTCGTCGTTCCTTCGCCGCCTTTGCTCCAACATGCTATCCACCAAGTGTACCAACTTGAGAACAAGGACTAGCATGCTTTTTACCACCGCGATGCATCCGCGCAATAGAAAATAGGCGTTTCATTTTCTCAAAGCGCCGAACCCATCTCAACCCCGCAACCATCACCGCCTTCGCAAATGTGCCAACACCACCATGTGTATCATCACAATGTGCTCGTGTGTTAGCATTTTCACAATCAATTTCGAAGGTTGGGTTAGCTCTCTAGGTTAGAATGCATGCAAATGATTTTTGAACCTAGAGGCACATGAGGATCGATATGTATGATAGTTTTCCCCTCTTTATAGTACGGCTTATCGATCCTATAATCACTCACACCCTCTATGGTGTCTTGAGTGTAAAATCAAAAATGGCCCTATGGATATACCTTTGCCTTGAGTCCATTTTGATCCACCATCCACTCCAAGTCATGCACTTGACCATCATTTGAATCATCTCGATCCATCCACCATGACCACCATGCATCGTCCTTGGCTTGACCAATCTCCAACTAACACAACACTTAGCATAGAGAGATTAGTCCTAAGGATGTCATCAATTAGCCAAAACCAATCTAGAGATCTTCAACTTGCCTTTTTTCCTTTATTCGTCTAATAGAAATCGCGACAAAACTTTTTTGCCGTCCTTTCTAAAAAACTTTTATCTTTCCAACTAAATACCTAAAATCAGCTAAGGATAGTTTTAAAATAAAAACAAAAATCAAGGGAATGAAACCACATGATTATAACTTAAGTTATCTGTCAATTACATTGTCTTTCTTGTCTGCCAAAAATCCACGAGTTTCAAGAAAGTGATTGAAAGTTTACAAGTGTTATAGTGCTTCCATTTATCTACGTTGCAAGGACAAATAACAACACGCCATAAATATACGTTGATTTCTTCTTGACTTTAAAAACACATAGGCATTATAATTCTTCACCCTCACCACCCACATGGTAGCATTCAACCAGTTGACATATATCTGCAGATTTGATTTGGTCTGATAAATATAAGCCCCCATGCATGCCTGCATGGCCCCATGTTAGTCCATCCTCGCATTGTTTATACAGTATATAATCCTCCCGTCCGAAGGATTTTTTTTTTTATGTCGAGTTTAAATTTCTGATCTGAGCTCACGTCAACTCACAATTATAATATCATTGAGTTCAGAAACCCAAAAAAGATATATATGCTTACATTCCTGTCACTACATTTTTCATTCCTGCCGGAATGAACAAACCCCAATGTCAATGCGGAAGAGCTGAGGTGACAAGCACCCACCCTCTCCCTCGCGTCGTCTCCCTCGGGGGCGACCGAAGCGCCCGAGCGCCTCCGCCGGAGACCCTCCCTCCTGTCGCCGGGCGGGGGGGGGGGGCCCCCACTCGCTTCTATCGCCCGCTGCCTCCCTTTCCTCCCCCCTCTTCCTCGTCGGCGCCGGGCGCCGCCGGTGGCGGATCCGGGCCTCCCTAAACCGGATCCGGCCCGGTCCCTCCGCTGTAGAGTCTCCGGAGGTGCTCCCGGTCTGGTCCGGGCTAGGGATGCGGCGGGCGAAAGTCGCGGTCCGCCTGGCTTCCGTATTGGTAGGCCCCCTCGTATGGTTCGTGGCGACCTGCTCTGCTCGCTGGGCCATTCGCCGCCCGCGCCGGGCGGCCGGTTAAGCGGCGGTGCATAATCTTCCCGCAGGCTGTGGGTTCCGCTTGACGGGGCCGCCCTTGCCGCCTTCTGTCGATGGTGCAGGGGCCGGCGACGACCGCTGAGCTCCCTCCGGTTGAATGGCGTCGGCCTTCGTACTGGCGGCGTCGGCGCCGGTGCGTGGCCATGGCTACCACGCCGATCCCGAACACGGGCGGGGCCCGCGCCACCTCGGCGGTGGCGGTTCCGGCGTGTGGCGCGCGCAGGCGAGCCAGCGCCACCACCCCCCCTTCGCGGGCAAGGCCGCACCTCCACATCCACGGGGGCGACAGCGACTATTCTACGCGCTGGCGGTCCTCGTCGGGTACCCGGTCTTGTTGGCGAAGTTGTCCGTGGCGGCGGTGGCGGCTGCGGATGACAAGACTGGGGTGAAACCCCCCTCTCCCAAGCCTTGCGCCTGGGACGACGACGGTGGCGCCCCTCGTCATTACCTTCCTGAAGGCGTCGTCATCAGTTCCATCGTCTTGGCCGTCGGGACTCGGGAACGAAAGTTTCGGTGGGTACTTCTCAACGCAGGCCCGGCGTCCCGCGGCGTCATCCTTCTTAAAGGGTTCGTTGAACCCATCGAGCTCCTATGTCGCCGCAGTTCCGCCCCATCTTCATTGTCACCCTTGCCGCCCCTCGCCTTTGTGATGTGCACCTTGCTCCGTCGCCCGTTCGCCCCCCGCCTTGATCCGGGTCGGCACATTCGTTACGCCGTCGCCGAAAACCTGGCCGTGGGCCACCGACGACGCGTTTCAGCGGCCGGGATCTCCCCGCAGGTTCGCACGCCGCCCCCCGGGCTTTGGCGGTGTGGAGTTGTAACTCGCGCCTAACATGGCGGCATTGCCGCCATCCCGGCCGTCTCGCCGGATGTTGATTCCATCGTTGTCGCCGTTGTCGCCGTCGCCGTTGCTTGGCCATGGGCCACCGACGTCGCGCTCGGCCTGGAGTCGTCTCGGGGGTTGACACCATTGTTTCACCGTCGCCGTTGCATGGCCTTGGGCCACCGACGCCAAGACTAGTATCCACCTCGGGGAAGTTGTTGCCGAGGTGTGACGCCCCCTTGATGCTCGGCGGAGTGGGTTTCGGCGACCGGAACTTCCACTACATTCATTTGGCGTCTCCTAAGTTTAGGCCTAGCGTTGTTGCACTTCGGCTAGCGTGTTGTGTTGAGTTGGGTGGCTCAGTGCCGTCTCCTCTCCTTGTGTTTGGCAATTGTTTTTCGCCTCGCTTTGTTGTGACCACTTTGTGAGGTGGTTGTGAGGTGTAGTGTTGTGTTGTACTGTTTGTTCGGGAAGTCTGGCTTCTTCTCTTAATGGAAAAACACGTGAAGACGTGTTCGAGAAAAAAAAAATGTCAATGCAGAAAGCATCTTGAATAGTTCAAAGTAAACATATGCTGCGATAGAAACCGAGATTCAATTTCCAGTTTACCTACTGACATCATTGGTTGTTACTACGGGCTTTCGTTGTGTTGACAGAGTCTGTAGAACTCTCCTACACGTCAGATCGCTATGCTCATCCGCCCGCTTTTTTTCCCCCAATTGCCACGAAGATACACAAGTTTCCGGTGCAATTGAGTTTCAATTTGATTTTATCACGCCTAAATTTTTTTGCTATATAGCTTAAATTTGACTTTAGCAATTTTAAAAGGAAAACAAAAGTGATTACATTAACGAAACGCATTTATTTTTTAGTTATTAGACCAACTAGAGGCTTACTGTTTGGCCACTATGCTATATAGATTATGTATTTTTTTCAGACAGCAAGGCAGAAGAAAATATTTGTTTAATTATTCCCTCAACAAGTAGGCAACGTATGCTATGGAAACCAGCTTTTCAGGTGAAAACCTGTGCAAACCACGACAAAAAAGTCATCTAAATTCTGAAAAAAAATCACACATATAGATGATATGATGATGCACAATCCTGTAAAATATCTTGTCCAAACTCGACTTAGTTTGTGAGATATAAAAATAACAAATTTCAAGGCAGAAAAGATATTTTACAGGATTGTGCATCATTATATCATCTACATGTGTGATTTTTTTTCAGAAATTTAGATAAACTTTTTTTTATCGTGGGTTTGCACAGGTTTTCACAGAGCTGATTTCCATAGCATACGCTGCCCAACAAGTATGGTCTTCAGAAACTAAGCAGGCGAGGACAGAAAGAAATTTCTCTGACCAAGAATCTTCAGGTACTCCCTTTTTTATGGTACATGAGGTACTCTCTCTACAAGTCAAAAGCTCAAAACAAGTATATGGAACCCTGTTAACCCAGTCATGCTTCAGGTGCATTCCTATTTGTCAACGTCTGCAAGGCTGAATGGTGTCCTACAAATACCTTGAGACTTGTTGACCTCAAGAAAACACAAACAATCTCTCCATTTCTGGTTCTAATCACCAGACTAGGCAACTCCCACTAGTCAAGTGCGGTGTTGCAGCAAGCGAACGAAGCATGGCAAACACTTGTTTCCTGGCTTTTGCCATCCTCACCAGCATCCTCTCCGTCGTCGTTGCCGGCCAGCTCCAGCCATTGCCTGCCGCTGCCCTCCCGAGCGATCTTTTCAGCCTGGGCATCGCGTCGAAGATCCGCACAGATCGTAACTCGACGGCGAAGGCGTCGACGGACTTCGGCCAGATGGTGAAGGCCGCGCCGGAGGCCGTGCTCCATCCCGACACACCGGCTGACATCGCCGCGCTCATCCGGTTCTCTGCCTCGTCGCCGGCGCCGTTCCCCGTGGCGCCGCGCGGGGAGGGCCACTCCTGGCGCGGCCAGTCGCTGGCCCCGGGAGGCGTTGTCGTCGACATGAGCTCGCTGGGACGCGGTCACCGCGCGCCCCGCATCAACGTGTCCGCGGCCGGCGCGGAGCCGTTCGTCGACGCCGGCGGAGAGCAGCTGTGGATTGACGTCCTCCGCGCGACGCTGAAACACGGCTTAGCGCCACGCGTGTGGACGGACTACCTCCAGCTCACCGTCGGCGGCACGCTCTCCAACGCGGGCATTGGCGGGCAGGCGTTCCGGCACGGTCCTCAGATAGCCAACGTGCATGAACTCGACGTTGTCACAGGTATCGATCGTTACAGACTTACACCAGTAACAACAGTAATTATTCCGAGTGACAGTTATATAAGTAGCTAATTATATGATGAACATTGTAGGAACGGGTGAGATGGTTACATGCTCGAGGGACGTGAACTCGGACCTGTTCTTCGCGGCTCTGGATGGGTTGGGCCAGTTTGGGGTCATAACCCGGGCCCAGATCCGGCTAGAGCCAGCACCCAAGAGGGTGCGCTGGGTTCGGCTTGCCTACTCGGACGTCGCAACTTTCACCAAGGATCAGGAGTTTCTCATATCAAATCGGACTGGTCATATCGGGTTCGACTACGTTGAAGGCGAGGTCCACCTCAACCGTTCCTTGGTGGAAGGTCCCAAATCAACACCGTTTTTCTCCAGCACCGATATTACAAGGCTTGCTAGGCTCGCTTCCAACACTAGATCTACGGCAATCTACTATATCGAAGCTGCTATGTACTACACCGAGGACAACGCCATATCCGTGGATAAGGTACAAATCAACTCCAACACAAAAGTTGAATTTAATTTCATTGTTATCACCACGATTTTACACCAATCGACTATTGTTTTGGATGAAGAAAACTCACTCCATCTGGCTATAAATTATTGCAGAAAATGAAGGCACTCATGGACCAGCTTAGCTTCGAGCCAGGGTTTGTGTTCACCAAGGACGTAATGTTCGTGCAGTTCCTCGACCGGGTACGCGAGGAGGAGATGGTGCTCCGATCAGCCGGCATATGGGAGGTGCCACACCCATGGCTGAACCTCTTCGTCCCTGCGGTCTCGCATCCTCGACTTTGATAATGGCGTGTTCAAGGCTCTCCTTAAGGATGCCAACCCAGCTGGGGTCATCCTCATGTACCCTATGAATAAGGGTATATGGGATGATCAAATGACAGCAATGACCCCAACCACCAATGATGATGTGTTTTATGCTGTGAGTATGCTTTGGTCGGCATTTTCCAAGGATGATGTGGCCCAGCTCGAGAGAGGGAACAAGGCGGTGTTGGACTTCTGTGATCATGCAGGCATAGAATGCAAACAATACCTGCCACACCACACATCTCAAGACGGGTGGCGTCAACATTTTGGGGCAAAATGGAGCAAAGTTGCTGAGCTAAAGGCTAGGTATGATCCTCAGGCAATATTGTCCCCAGGCCAGAGAATTTTCCCAAATCCAGTAGAGGCGTCAGGCATTGCTTCTGCTTGATTGCTGGTTCTCATAGTATTAGCAAACATAATAGACTTATGTAGAATGTATATGCCAGGTGTTTCATAGTATGATAGGTGTATATGTACATAACCTTGTTTAGGTTGGTAGGATGAAACTGCAGATTGACTTGCATCTTTTAGAGAAGTCTATTTGTACAAGTTTTCTTTGGGGTTGTCATAGGGTAAAAAGTCAAACGGTTAAGCTTTTGCTAGAATGCTCAAACACTGGTTGTATAGAAAGCCAACTATAGAATTACATTTTTTTACATAAAGGAACCTATAATAGTCTATGGTGATTGCATTAAGATGATACAGTTGATCTGAGACTACGCTTGGTCTCTACACTGTCATGTACCAAGTCCAGTAAACACCCGTTTCGACTGACTGGGACTCGGACTAACTACGTGAATCAAAAGTACATTTTGAGACACCTCCAGCTAATTTTGGTGACATGTACCAATGAATTTCACTTCAAAATAATAAATTATGCCCATAATTCCACATATTGAGCCTGCCCTTGTCGAGTTTTTTTTTTTTGACAACAACCCTTGCCGAGTTGAGTGTAGCTTAGTTGCTTAGGTTCTTTATGGTGGAACCCACCATGCTTGAGATTAAATGTTTGTGGCTTGATATGTGCTTGTATTTATCTAGACTTTTATAGGATAAGACGTTGTCCTTAGACGATGTCCATGTCAACAATGAGATATATGTGAAAATTTCACAAATTTCGACATCTGTCGACTTTTATCTTAAAAAAGCCTTCCCTCCGGTAAGAAATACATGAATCTTTGCCTTTTAGTTTTTGTAGCCTTCAAAGTTACTCCTCCGATTCATAGTCATAGTTTTGCTGTATAGTGAAGATATACTTTTATGAAACTATATTTTGAGATTAATCTACTTACATCATTTTCATATTTTCAAATTAAAAATTTAATAATTTATTCATAGTCAAAGTTTAAAATGTTTGACTTAAGATAACCTCAAGATGACTTGCTCTACGGAACCGGAGGATATATTTTGATCTCTATTTTCTGATAGATGTATCCATAAGAACATTACAAGAGGTTAGGGTGGGTGGGGGCGTGAATTTTCATGAGAAATGTACATATGACTTTTATCTTTCCAACTAAATACCTAAAATCAATCATCAAGGATGATATTATCCAACTTTTCTCTGATTTCCATGAATGCAAAGTTGATATTGCTAGAATTAACTATGGTATTATAACTTTGCTGCCAAAAAATAGCGTCTTTGCTGCGGAATTCAGCAAATATAGACCCATATGTTTGTTAAATTGTCTTTATAAGCTCATCACTAATGTGTTAACTATAAGAGTGGAACCCTTCTTTGAAAAGGTTGATTCACCCTGCACAAACAACATTTATGAAGGGCAAAAAATATTCTATCCGGCATCATGACCTTGCATGAAATTTTGCATGAGACAAAAGATTAGAAAGGATTGTGGTATTATTGTGAAGTTAGACTTTGAAAGGCTTATGACAAGGTAAACTAGGCCTTGCTCTTCAAATGTATGGAAGCAAGGGGTTTTAATGATGTTTGGTGTAAATGGATTAAACAAGTGGTGGCTGGGGGACTGTTAGTGTAAAGATAAATGATATGATTGGACCTTATATTAAAAGCTATAAATGTGTTAGATAGGGAGATGCCCTATCACCAATTCTTTTCAATTTTGTTCTTGATTTGTTGTAGGATCTCCGGACGCCTAGGGGGGGGTGAATAGGCATGACCTGTTAAAACTCCCCGCAAAAATTCAGCTCGAGCAGATATAAGAATGTACCGCCTTTGCTTTGCTCTAGGGTCTAAATAAACGGTCTAAACGAATCGGCGCGAACTCAAGCTGGAAAGCTCTCACGCAGTGTATTTCACTCCTCCTACAGGACTGCTTGAACACAGTACGTAAGCAGTTCAAAACTGAACCAACAGTTAGGGTTGAAACCCTAACTCAACAAATATGAACTGCAATAATAAAATCAGCACATGAGACAAGCGATTTAACCCATGGTTCAGCTTCACCACCAAGGCTCGGCCTACTCCACGTTGTTGAGGTTGCCACACAAGGCTTAGCTCGCCACTAAGGCTTGCCTTTTCCCCTCGTTCACAAGTCTAGGGACCAAACCCTAGAGATGTGGGGTGATTTTCTTGATTTGGAACGAGGTTACAAACCTCCCAAAGGCCGCCACACGAGTTGGCAAGCTCAAGGGCGACGCCTAGCCGTCTAGGAGCAAGCTTCAAGAGTAAAGAACCCTAGGGTTCCCGACCAAACGCGAACCAAATGCTCTTTCAAGGTGGGGAAGTTGTAGATCCGGTCTCCAATCGAAGTTTCCCTCTTTTCCCTCAAGTTTTGATGGTGGGATTCAAAATCTAGCTTGGGGAGAGGTGGAGCAACAATGGTGGAGAGAGAGAGAAAGAGCTCTGGTCGGGTTCCTCTTTGAAATGAACGTTGGGGGGGAAGAAGATACCCGTTGGGAGGGGTAGAAAAGTATATTTATACCCCTTGGGCCCAGCGGTCGTAATTGAGAGCAAAGCAGTGCTCCTCTCAACCCAGCTAAAGATCACGCGGTCCAAAAACTGGCAATTAGAATCTCGAGATTTTTTGCTGGTTGTTTTGGGTATGTGAGGTGATGAAACTAAGGTAGGTTTGAGCATTTGATTCGACACCGACCGGTTGCCTTTGGATCCCTCTTAATAGTATGGCTTTTCCTAAACTCAATATTCAAAATATGAAATAATTAGGCCCTCATGAGTTGAGGGTGCCTCCAAAAGCATAATGAGGGGTCCTCCAACCTGTTTTCATCATCCTCCTTTCTAATTTCTCGCATATCATCTCGACAAATCTCATTAGTTCCCTAATTAGGTGGTCATCAACGTCAAAACCCACTTAGAGCTTGATTGCACTTACAATCTCCCCTTTTTGGTGATTGATGACAACCCAATTAGAGCTTACAATTGATATGAAATATAATTTGAGATTTTTCGAAACATGGATATAGGAGTCTCCCCTAAATATGTGAATTGGATTTGAATTCCAAAATTGACATAAACGGTCAACATTCACATTTTAGGTGTGGTTAGGGGCCTCCCCTACATCCATGCTTCTTTGTGGGTGTGCAAGAACAAAGTGTCACAAGAATAATCGTGATGCAAAACAATATGTGACGAAAAAGGCACCTGAGAACTTGGTCGAGAAAATAAAAGCGAAGCATCTTTGCGCTTGGAGAGGAGCACTGCTTCTGCGGTTCATTTTCCGGTCAGTCAACATGTAATTTTCACAAAGATGACACATGATATTAAAGTAGTAAACTAAGCATGATATGACAGAAAAACATTAAAGCATATAGAGTTTGCAGATCCGAGACAAATAGAGTCAAATAGTTAGCACAAATTGCATACATAGAGTTCCATCGTCTCTCAACCTCACACAAGCTAAAATAACTCTAAAGCAACTCTCAAAGGATCCGGCGAAGTCCAAACAGCGGGCGCAAAAAGTTGACCCCTCTAATTTTCTCCCCTTTGGCATCAAATACCAAAAAGCGGAGAAAAGAAATCACTCGCCGTCGGAGTCACGTCTTTTGCGTCGTCAAGTGGGACGTCCCTTGAGCTGAAGCCTCCTCCTCATCGGACTCTATCACCGCACGGCCTCTCCTGTGGGTGGTAGAAGTGTAGCGTGTGGAGCGGCGAGGTGCGCGGGGGGGCTCCGCCGGTAGTGCCGCTGCTCCTAGTCTTTCTTTGCTGCATGGTGGTAAGCCCCCGGGCCGTGCATGGTGGTAAGCCTGCTGTGCACCACCAATGGGCTGGTCCCACCAACTAGACAAGGGGTCAGAGTAGCCCTCAGAGTAGCTGTCACTAGCTTAACCGTGGAACCTCAAACCGGGGAGGAGGTAGAGGCGGGTGGTAAAGGTGGTAAACCCTCACGCCACGAAAGTGGCACCTAAAAGTCTCCCTCATCTCCATTCTAGTCTCATAGGCCATCTGTGATGAGTATGAGCAATGTCCAAAGATAGCCTTCATCCATGCCTTGACCTTTCCCTTTAGGCCACCTTGCTGCCCTTGTGGTGTGGCCTAGGACGGGGGGGACTCTGGAATGTCCTCACGACCTCTAGAAGAGCCTCCAACTGTCTGTTGTGCAGCTATTGCTTCCCTCTTTGCTGCACTAGGCATATTCTTCTCAATGTTGTAGGGAGTGTGGAGCTCATCCTTGGGAAAGACCTTCCCAGTTACCCTCTCTATCATGAACATCAAGTAGGGGGCATAGGGTAAGCGCCTCCTACCACTGTTAAGTGCCAGAAACAGCTGCATCCAAATAAACCTTGGCACATTGAATCTTTCACCATTAGGCATAAGAGCAAGCACATTCCTAGAATATGCATCGACATCCGAAGGCCGATCCACCCTTAGCATCAATGGTGGTTCTCGATTAATTTGTTCATGACATAGTAGTAGTTCTTCAAGCCACTCCCGCTGCCATCTCGCCTTATGTGGTTCTCTCCAAAGGGATCGACATCATCTATCTCATAAAGGCGTAACGTAGTGAACCTTGTAGAACTCTCTGTGAACTTTACTTGAATGCAAAGATGTCACAAAAAGTTGTTGAAACTAATGCGATAGTGAACTTTGTACGTCATCCAAAGGCATGACATCCATATCCTGGTCTAGAAAGTAAGTGGCATGAAATCGACCAAGGATCTCCCTTTGTTTCGCTTGTAGCGAATCGCATAATATCGGATCATCTCAAACTTATCACAAGTGTTGATGGCAGCATTAAACTTAAAGGCTCATTCTTCATCCTCAACTCCTCAAAGTCAATGTACTGCATCTTAACAATCTTGCCCCCTTCTTGCCGCCAAAAATGGCCGAGGCATAGAAGTTTGAATGAAACACGCCCAAAAATCTTTCATCAACCCCCGGCATCTTTGGATGTTCATAGACATTTCGAGCACGTGCCTCTAACACCGGCCTCTCACACTCTGCTTGTAGTCAACATAGGGATGCTTCGATGTGTGTCTCTAGGTGGAGTGAGAGTGAAGTCACCTTCAACATGTTCCATATAGGTCTTATCAAAATCCATAATATGTGAAGGAACTCCCGAATGCCCGCTTGTGCCATGGTGTAACCCGTCTCCGCTGGAATATCTCCTCAAGCCGATTGTTCTTGCCTCGAGAAGCTGGCTGAAGCACCCCCGCTCTACTACTTTGCGGGTGCTAGGCTTTTGCTACTGCCTTTCCCTTCCCCTTTGATTGCCATCACGATCCATCTATGCAAGGAATAGAGTTTGATAAGAAGCGTACACCCACGGATAGTTGGATGAGTTGACAACTTAAGTTAGTAAGAAAAGAAAGTTGCAAATTGATGCCAAAAGCACACGCCTGAGAAGTGATTTCGGCTAGCGCAGCAGTGCTCCACCGGGAGTGCAAAGATGTTGCGGTCGGTTGCTTTGCAACATCAATCTGCATTTTTCGTTCTTCCTAAGTCAAGTTCTCAACGTCTTCCTCAATCCATCACAATTTCAGAATCAAATTCCAAAAATAAGTTATGATATTCCTCCAATGGATCTCATAGAAATTTCATGAGCAATAAGATTGTGTATTTGAAAATTAAATCCTATCCATTCTGTGATTCTTGACTAGAATTAAATTGGGAGTGAGGCTGTTTGAATCAGCCTAGCACAGTAGTCCCGCACTAGGTTGGGTGGTTTATCCACCCTCCCCTATTTCCTTCAAGTCAAGAATCACTCTAAATCGATTTGATTTAATCCACAACATTATTTCTAATCACTCATGCTATCACTGGGAATTGAAATCCATGGCTAGAACAATCACATTGCATAGATCGGGCATCATCTTCATGGCTAGGGTTAGGAATCACCTTGGTCAACCGTTGAGTGAAGGGAGAAGGAGAGCAGGGAGGAGAACCGGTCAGGGCTCCTGGGCTGCTGGAGGGGGGCGGCGACGGGGAGCGCTGGCGGCACCCCAAAGATGGGGCGCCGCGGCGCAGCGGCTGCTGGGAATGGACGCACGGCGCAATCGACGGCGGTGTGCGCCCCGCCCGAGAGAAGGAGTGGAGACGGCACCAACGCACACCCTCGCATGCGTCCGCGCAAGAGAAAGAAGCAGACGGCCTTTCCTCGCATGCGTCCGCGTGAGAACAAGGGCGGTCCGGGCTATTTACGTCAACAAGATGAAACTTTTTGACAATCTTTTCTTTACATGTCCTATTGCTAAATCTATTTGGGCTATAACTGCTACTTGTGTTGGTGCTAATGTTGTGCCTACTTCTCTGGAACAATGCTGGGGATGGTGTGATACTTGGATTCCGCAGGGCAAGCAAGGTAAGTGACGTTCCCGTCGACGACGAGGCGCCTATGGTGACTTCGAGAATCTCCAGATGTGTCGGCTGCCCAGTCCTTCGGAGGTGCTCATAGGGGTAGGGTTTGCGTGCACGTGTGTTCATAGGGGTGAGTGTGCGTGCGTGTTGTGAGTGTCTGCGTTGTACTGTGTCATTCTCAAAAAAAAAAAAAAAAAAAATCCATGCTTTAGGAGTTGCAGCTATTTGCTGGGCAATATGAAGAAAACACAATGCAATATGTTTTGAAGGAAAAAAAAACTCCATAGTATTCTGGAGATCATGAGTCATGCATGCGCACTGATGAAGTTTTGGGCAGGTTTATTGAAGGAGGAAGACAAGGAGGTGTGGTGCAAGGCCGCTGAAGCTATGCTGAAGATCGCTGTCGAATTGCTGGAACAAGACAACCGGACTCACATCAAGCTGCTGCCTGGAACTGAAGGAGATGGTGACGTCGAGCAGGAGTAGTCCTTGATAGTGTATCTCTGTGTTGCTTGCTCAGTCTGGCAGCGTTAGTCTTTTGTTATGGTGTCTGGTTGTCCTTTGGACGGTCTGGGGTTAACTTGTCCCCCGTGTTCTAGCATACTCTGAGCTTTTTCTTTTCTGCTGTCTGAACGATCTTGAAACTCTGCAGTATTTCCGTTTTGTATGAAATGGAAATGGGGAAGCCCCTTGTTGAAAAAAAAATACCTAAAATCAGCTAAGGATAGTTTTAAAGTAAAAAACAAAAATCAAGGGAATGAAACCACATGATTATAACTTTCGCTATCTGTCAATTACATTGTCTTTCTTGTCTGCCAAAAATCCATGAGTTTCAAGAAAGTGATTGAAAGTTTACAAGTGTTATAGTGCTTCCATTTATCTACGTTACAAGGACAAATAACAACACGCCATAAATATACGTTGAGTTCTTGACTTTAAGAACACAGATTCACCGTCTCACTCTCTATTTAGAGGCATTATAATTCTTCACCCTCACTACCCACATGGTAGTATTCAACCAGTTGACATATATCTGCAGATTTGATTTGGTCTGATAAATATAAGCCCCCATGCTGCCTGCATGGCCCCATGTTAGTCCATCCTCGCATTGTTTATACAGTGTATAATCCTGCCGTCTGAAGGATTTTTTTTTATGTCGAGTTTAAATTTCTGATCTGAGCTCACATCAACTTAAAATTATAATATCATTGAGTTCAGAAACCCAAAAAGATATATATGCTTACATTCCTGTCACAACATTTTTTTCATTCCTGCCCGAAATTAAATGAACAAACCCCAATGTCAATGCAGAAAGCATCTTGAATAGTTCAAAGTATACGTATGCTGCTTGCTGCGATAGAAACCGAGATTCAATTTCCAGTTTACGTATTGACATCATTGGTTGTTACTACGGGCTTGTTGTGTTGACAGAATCTGTGGAACTCTCCTACCCGTCAGTTTATCGCTATGCTCACCCGCCCGCTTTTTTTTTTTTTTACCCCAATTGCCACGACGATACACAAGTTTCCGGTGCAATTGAGTTTCAATTTGATTTTATCACGCCTAAATTTTTTCCATATGGCTTAAATTTGACTTTAGCAAATTTAAAAGGAAAACAAAGTGATTAAAGTAACGAAACACACTTATTTTAGTTATTAGACCGACTAGAGGCTTACTGTTTGGCCACTATGTATGTTATATAGATTATGTATTTTTCGGACAGCAAGGCAGAAGAAATATTTATTTAATTATTCTCTGAACTACAAGTATGGTCTTCAGAAACTAAGACGGCGAGGGCACAAAGAATTGCTCTGACTATTATGAATGAGTCAACAATCACTGGAAAAGCTAGACTCATCATGATGGCCAATTAAATGTACAGTGAGAGGAGCAGGAGGAGACCGAGACCACATATTGTAGCAATAATTGATCATTCATTGTAATGGTTTGTATACTTCCTAAGTGTCCCCTATAAGAGGAGGTCATTTTCAGTGATGTAACATACGGTGAAAAGTGAATGAAAATACACAGCTCCTTCTCCTCTCATATCCCACGTGTTCTAGTGTTCTTGTTGTTCTTACTCTCACACAAAAGAGCTGATTTCTAACACGTTATCGGCGACGAGTTCTACTTGGAGCTAGGGTAAGAAAGGTGAGAAATCAGTTCTTACAACCATTGCTTGTTCTTATGATTACAACACCACTTGTGAACAAGCACACACGAACACACCCGGCCATCCCGAAGATGAGCATGTACAAGTTAGCCGCATAAGGAACAAAGCCACCGTCCCGATGGCGCAGCACGCAGCAGCTCTAATGGCCTGAACCGTGAGCACGGATGAGCGGGGCCTCCACGGGCGCCGCCGCCGCCGCCATGACGCGCCCTCAAGGCAAGTGGATCTGGTCCTCTATATCCGTAAACCACGGATGAGTGGTGTGGGGGATCGATATTCGGGACACCCGTGCGTGATCTCCGAACCATCCTCGACGAGCAAATGGGACCCGAGATCTCGACCGTAGACGAGCTCCTCATGGGCGTAAGAGAATGCTCCCTGGCCCGAGCTCTCTCCCACGGGCTCCCGATGGAGGCCCGCCTTCCCGCCTCATTCGAGCTCCCGCCCCCTCTCACGATGGCTCGCGTACCCGCACCTCGAAAGATCTCGTCTAGGGACCCTCTCCGTCTCGAACGAGCTCCCGCACGCGCTCGAGCTCAGCCCGACACCCATTCTCCGCCTCGAATGAGCTCTCACGAGTATAGAAGGACATGCCGAGGGCTCGAGCTCGGCCGACGAAGTTCCTTTCCGTCTCTGGACAAGCTCGTGAGTAGTACCGATCCCGGCTAGTAACAAGCTCGGGACACAACGCCGACCGACGACGCCCGTGGCTACTTGTCGGGCGCCCGCCTATGGCGGATATCGTCGGGAGAACAAGATCCTCGGCGACACGCGCGGTATGGCCCGTCGGATCACGCCATACCGCGCCCGAACGCTTCGGACAACCGCTACGGGACAAAGATGACCTCGTAGCGGAGGCCAAGCTCCCCCGTCGAGCTCTCCCATCCACGTTTTCTGCGATGCACGGCCGCAGCGCATTTATGGCGGCGGCGCGCGCTTGCAGTCCGACCGTAAACGGGCGTGTGCGATGGGCGGGGGGCTCATGGGCGACAACGGGCGGGCGCGACGAGCTCATCGTTCCCTCCGTCACCGACCGAGCCAACTCCGAGCTCTCGGCGGCCGCACTGAGCAAACATAGGAATATGGAGCCGCCCTTACGCGCTCCCGACAGCCGGCGAAGGGGCTTTGGCGCGAGAGCGGCGGCGCAGCGTATGCGGCGGTCCGGGCGCGGCCCTCGACCAAACGGCTACATTTCCTTCTCCACCCCCCCAAATTTGTATTTCTTGACCTCTAAGCCCTCCGTCCGAGGGGCCACCTGTGAGCTCCCCTTGCAACTATAAAGGCAAAGATGGCCATCGGATGGAGGCACGGGCTCCGAAGTTCTCGGCTCACAAGCATTCTAGCTTCCAACACCCGAACACCCGCTTTCCACAGACACGGGAGCTCATCTCCCTCTCGCCTCGCTTGTCGCCCGCCCCGACACGAGCTTTTGAGCTCGGATAGTGGCCTCTTTGGACTAGGGAGCGCGATTTGCCCCGAACCAGTATAAACCTTGTGTCATTGTCTCTAGAGCTAGCCATCGGGAGCACGATTAGCCGAACATTCTTGTGGCGGTGGTATTAGACCACGGCGATTGGCGCGCCGGTAGGGGGCAGCGCTAGTCGCGGCGTTTCTCCACTCCGATGGCTTCTTCCGCCGCCCGGCGACCGCGGCGGCCGGCGATGCGCTTCTAAGACGATCGACTTCTCCCGACCGAGCGGGCGCGGTCCCGTCACCTGAGCGTCTTCACCGCGCCCGATGCGGCGTGAGGACATCCCCGGCCGCCTCCGGCGCCACCGACCGTCTTGACGAGCATGGGGCGAACTCCACCTCCGCGCCGGTTAGCCCCATCCGCGCCGCGCCGCGGACGCTTTTCGGCCTCATCCGGAACACGCTTCCCCGACATCTGTTCGCGAGCCTACGCAGCCCCCATTCCGCGATGTGACCTTCTCCACCGCCAATGTCGCCCCCTACACCCGGGGCGAAGAGGCGCCGTCGATCGGCGAGTTCACGGCGGCCTACGCCGGGGATGTACCCGATGGGCGGCGGGGCCTCCCACCCTATCGGGGCGATGAGCCCCGGCAGGGCGTCCACGAGCCTCGAGCTCGCCCCGATGGGATGAGCCTCATGGATTCGCGACCAAGCGTCGCTGCTACATGTGTCACACCCCGATGGTGCGGTAGAGGAAGTCCACTCGAGCGACGCCTCCCAACACGCCACGAGACACCGCCCAGCGCCCGGTACGAGCCTATTGTGACATCAAAACGCCCGGAAGAGCTCGAGGGAGCTCCGAGCGCAGCGGCCCAAGAGCGCGAAACCCCCTCGCCCGGTAGGAGGAAGACAAACACGCGAGCACGAGCCTCGAGCCCGCGAGGTCCACGACCGCATCAACGGGACGAAGGCCCCGCAGCCCCGCGGTGTTCGAGAGCATCCGGCACCTCGGGCGACGGCCGCGCCGGCTCCTACGACGTTGCCCCCGGCCCCGAGGGACCGTAGGAGAGGCACCAGGCCCATGAGCAGCTCAAGAGACTCTGGCCGGAGGCGGTCGGCCCGAAGCGGAAGCTCTGCGTCTCACCGACGACCGTTGGAGGAGCACGAGGCTTCCTCCCACCCCGAGGTCCACGCGACGACGCACGAGTCGGCGAGAACCGCGACGCCGGGACACCATCAACGCCCGGGCGGACGAGGCTCGAGCCGAGAAGAACCCCCGGGGCGATGGCAAGTACCACCACGACGACCATGAAGCGCCCTCGCAGCCTAAATAAGCGACGCGGTGGCCGCCACGACGGCCGAAGAAGACAAGAGCCGCAGCCCCACGCCGGGACACCGCCCGCGAGCCCGTCTCCCCAAACGGGACCCCCGGCCCCTCAGCTCGAGCTCGAGAGGCCTAAGGCGCCGGTTCCACGCATTCACCGGTGCCCGTTCCTCCCTCGCCCGAGCTCCGACCTCGGTACAAGTACAACGGGGAGACCGACCCGCCACGTGGCTCGAGGACTACCGTCTTGGCTGTCAAGCGGAGGTGCCGGCGGCGACTATTTCATCATTCGCAACCCTCCCACTCTATCTTTACATTCCGGCGCGGTCATGGCTCGAGCACCTCCTCGAGGGGCACCATCCGCAAGGAGGGGAGGACCTCAGGTGCGGCGTCTCTCGTTGGCAACTTCCGGGGCACCTACGCCCGGGCCAAGCACGACGTGGGACCTGCGAGGCTGCAAAAGCGAAGAAGGAGGAGAGCACGCGCGACTACATCGGCGCTTCTCAAGCTCGCAACAACCTCTGGAGGCCCTCGACCCCGAGATCATCACGCCTTCACCTTCGGACAACCCGCAAGACCACGATCCACGCCTCGGCATCCGTAAGCTCCCGAACGGTGAAGGAGCTCCTCGACCGCGCCACGCGTCACGCCGAGGGAGGGCCGCCGTCTCCGCCCGTCACGGGCAAGGGCAAGTCGAAGGGCGGCGACGAGGAAACCGGGGATCGAACTCAGCCAGAAGGAAGAACAAGAAGAACAAGCGCCCGCGACGACAACGATGACCAGAAGCCGTTGCGGACAAGCGCCGGCGGCAAGGGTGGCAAGCCTTTCATCCCCAAAGAGCCGACAAGATGCTCGAGAGCGTGCCCGCACCATGAGGGGCCTGGTCAAGCACAAGATGAAGGGATCGCCGTCTCATGAAGAAGCACGTGATGGGCACGCTGCGTGGTGGCGGCGGGGCGACAACGACAAGGACACGAAAACCGGCCTCGACGAAGTTCGACGCCCGACATCTGATCGGGCGGGCGCCGTCAACGTCGTCTTCGGTGGGGCCACCTGGCCACGAGTCCAAGCGCCGACGAAGCTCACGCGCGCGAGGTCCTCTTCACCGAGTCGGCTACCCCGAGTACCTCAAGTGGTCGAGCTCGGGCGATCTGCCGACAAGGCCGATCATCCACGACACATCCGTGCAGGGGAAGGTACCCGCCGTCGTCGATCCCATCATCGGCTCCATGCGCCCTCGAGGAAGGTGTTGATGGATGGCGGCAGCGGCCTCAACCTCCTCTACATCCACGCGCTCCAGGCCCTTGGCATCCCCAAAGGCACGTCTCCGCGGGTCGCGGAGCCGATCCATGGGGTGGTGCCGTGGAAGCGGATGCTCCCGCCTGGACGGATCGACCTCCCGTCACCTTCTAAGACCAGGACAACTTCCGCAAAAGAGGTCCTCACGTTTGAGGTGCTCCCGTTCAAGAACGCCTACCACGCCCTGTTGGGGCGGCCGTGCTATCAGTTCGGTTCATGGCCGTCCCCAACTACACCTACCTCAAGCTCAAGATTCCCTGGTCGAGGGGAGTCATCACCATCGATTCCACCTTCGAAAGCACGCATTGGGCCGCGAGGTCGCTCCAAATCCGTCTGCCGACGCCCATTTGCCGAATCGAGCATTTCCGCCGCCCAAGATGGCGGCCCGGGCCGCGCGCGAAGACTCCCCGAGCTCAAAAAGGCGGGCATGAGCTCAACCGGTCGAGCCCTAGAAGGTGGCGAGCACGAGCTCGTCCGCCGAGCTCGAGAAGGACCCGAACACGTTCGAGCCCGAAAGGACGCCAAGGAGGTCACGGTCGACAAGGATGGGCGCACCCCTCGTGGGTGCCGAGCTCACCCCCAAATAGGAAGCGAGCCGTCGACTTCCTCCGCACGCGAACCTCGATGTGTTGGCGTGGAGGGCCTCTCGAATATCCCGGCATACCGAGGGAAGTCGCCGAGCACTCCTTGAACATCAAACCCGGCTCTCGGCAGGGGTGAAGCAAAAAGGCGAGACGTTTCGACAACGATCGGCGCCGGGCAATCGCCGAGGAAATAGATAAGCTCTTAGCCGCCGGGTTCATCAAGGAGGTGTATCATCCCGAGTGGATAGCCAACCCCGTACTAGTTAAGAAGAAGAATGGGAAATGGAGAATGTGTGTTGATTACACGGGTCTCAACAAGGCAAGCCCAAAGGATCCGTTTCCTTTGCCGGCGCATCGACCCAGATTGTTGACTCCACCTCCGGGTGTGAACGCTCCTTTTCACCGATGCCTACCCGGCTACCACCGGATCGCGATGAACGAGCTCGATCAGCTCGCTACCTCCTTCATCACTCCGTTTGGATTCTCGTTGCGTAACAATGCCCTTCGGTCCGAAGAACGCCCGGTGCCACCTTCCGAGGTGCATGCGAAAAGTCTTCAAAGAGCTCCTGAAAAGCTCGTTGAAGCATACGTCGGCGACATCGTTGTCAAGACAAAGCGCTCGAAAGAGCTCATCCCCGACCTCGAAAAGGTCTTTGCTAAGCTCCGAGAGTTGGTCAAGCTCAATCGAGAAATGTGTCTTGGGGTCCCTCGAGGGAAGTTGCTTGGCTTCATCGTTTCGAACGTGGCATCGAGGCCAATCCCGAGAAGATCGCCGCCATAATGAACATGGGGCCAATCAAAAACGTCAAGTGCGTGCAACGGCCACGGGATGCCTAGCCGCTAAGTCGTTTCATAGCCCGACTTCGGGAAACGGAGCCTCCCACTCTACAAGCTGCCGAAGAGTCGAGCGCCTTTGGGACCGACGAAGCCCGGCAAGCCCTCGACTCACGAAGCAACTTCTTGCTAATCCACCCCGCACTGCCGTCTCCCACGCCCAACGAACCGATCCTCCTTATATCTCGTCCACCTCGAAGGTGGTAAGCACCGCTTTCGTCGTTGAGAGGGAGAAGGAAGGGCATGCGCTCAAGGTACAGCATCCGGTGTACTTCATCGGCGGTTCTCACCGACACCAAGACCCGCTACACATTTCGAAAAGCTTCGTGGTGCAGCGGTGTTAATCACCCGGCGCAAGCTCGGGCATTGCCGACTCCCATCCGGCCAAAGTCGTCTCCAAGTTCCCCCTTGGCGAGGTCATCCGTAGCCCCGAGGTTACGGGCGAATGGCCAAGTGGGCTATTGAGCTCATGGGACCCGACATCACCCACGCCCCCGAGACGCCATAAAATCGGGCTGCTCGCGGCACTTCATCGCAGAGTGGACCGAGGTCGAGCGGCCACCCAGCCCGGCGACATCGAATCTGGGCTGTGCCCGACGGATCCGTAAAGAAATACGGCCCGGCGACCCGGACTCGTCTTCATCTCTCCAAACGGGGTGCGCATGAAATACTCCATCCACCTACACTTTCCCGCGTCCAACAACGTGGGCCGAGTCACGAAAGGCTGGTGAACGGCTTGCGCATCGCCCGCGAGCCCTCGGCGTCCGCACGACTCGAGGTCCGGGCGACCGGCTCGTCAAGAACCAAGTCATGAAGGAAGTCGATTGCGTCAACCCGAAGATGATCGCCTATCACCGGAAGTCCGAGAGCTCGAGGAGCACTTCCACGGCCTCGAGGTCAACCACATTCACCGCCACCTCAACAACGACGCGGATATTCTCGCCAAACCGCGTCGGGATCGCTGTCTTCGGTCCCGCCAGCGTCTTCATGCACGAGCAACGCTAAGCCATCGATACGACTCAAAGAGCGACCCGCGACGACGGACACGCGAACTCGACCGCCGGCGCCCCAAGCCCGGACCCTATGAAGGCAGACGCTCCCGCAGCCCAAGCTCCCCAACGCGAAGGCCGCCTAGCCACGTGCTCACACCCACCGTGGCTCGGCCGGATCGAGCTCCGACCACGACGGCCCCGAGGCCCGGGATCGGCGGATCCCACGGCCGGTGGTTCAAGGAAGGCAAGCTCCCCCGGGGCAAGAGGAATCCAGTGCCCGGCGCGAAGGGCCAAGTCGTTCGGGCCCTTGCTCCGGACAAGAGCTCGGGCGCGAGCCTCCGAGTCCTCCGCCGCATCACCGCGCGAGGGGAGAAGCTCATCGAGGAGATCCACTTTCCGCTAACGCGCCACCATGCGCGCGCGAGCCTCTCGTTGGGAAGTCGTTAGCGCAGGTTTTTGGGGCCGACCACCGTCGCGACGCCATCCGACCGTCCGACGCCGCAAAGGATGCCGATTCTTCGCCAGCAGATGCACCTCCGGCCGATCCCTCAGACGATCCCGCTCACCGGCGTTCGCGGTGCGGGGCCCCGACATGGTGGGACCCTTCAAGAGGACGACGGGGGCTACACGCACCTCCTCGTCGCCATCGACAAATTCTCAAAGTGGATCGAGGTTATGCCCATCGCGGCGGTGCCGGCCGAGGAAACCATCAAGTTCTTCACCGGCATCATCCACCGCCCGGGTCCCGAACTCCATCATCACCGACAGCGGCACGAACCGTGGGAGAGGTCTTCATCGTCGGGTGCGGCGATCGCGGCATCAGCGTCGACACGTCCTCGTCCCGATCACCCGAGGACCAGCGGCTAGGTAGAAAGAGCTAGCGGCATGATCTGCGGGGGCGTGAAGTCTCGCATCTTCAAGAGGCTCAAAAATACGCCCCGTGGCTTCGCCGAGCTCCGTCGGTCGTATGTAGTCTCCCGCCACGACGCCCGGCGGGGCCGCTGGAGGGCGGGCGCGTTCTTCCTCGTCTGCGGATTCGGTGTCACTCCTCCCCACCGACCTTGAATGCGGCTCGCCCCGCGCCCAAGCCTTCAACGAGCACAATAATCAAGCCCTCGAAGGCAAGACGCCGATCGGCTTCGTGGCTTCGGGACATCGCCCTCATCCACTCCGCCAAGTACCTGCGATCCATGAGGCGCTACCGCGACGCCATGTCGGAGGGCGAGCTTTCGGCGTCGGCGACTTCGTCTTGCGGCCCGAGTCCAGCTTCGAATCACAAGCACAAGCTCTCGGCGGCCGTGGGGAAGGGCCCTTCACCATCGCTCAAGTCTTTGAGACCGCACGTACAAGCTCAAGGACCATCATGGCCGAGTCCTCACCAACGCATGGAACATCGAACAGACTACGCCGCTTTTACCCCTAAATGTATTTCAAATGTTGTAGCTACAAGAGCTCAATAAAAGCACAAATTCGATGCAAAAATATGTGCAAGCATTTGACGAGATAAGGAGATCGGCGACACGATCCCCGGACTCGAAGGGTGGCGGGACCAAGGCACGGGCCGGGTTGGTTGTATTTTATTTTGGTAGATTGTTTTACAAATGCCGGGGATCTTATATTTATACCCGGGCTTTGACGAGTCCTAACTAATTATGAATTAAACATAATAAAAATATCTAGCTAAGATACATTGTCCTCCAAGTCTTCTGAGTCGTGGAAATCGCACGTGACGTGGGCCCTTGTCCTTGAATATCTTCCTTGACGCTCCACGCTTGCCGAACCATCTCATGCTCGGCTCCTTCCGGACTCGGGCTCCTAGCCGAATAACAGCGGCTTCGAATACCATAGCGTCGGGCCGCTTTGCCTTCTTGCTAGCCGAATGACCTCTTACCCGAACTATCGTGTACCGGCCCATCTATCATCCCAGGCTTTACCAAATTTTGGTGTTAACATATGCCCCTCAATTTCGAAGTAAAAATAAAAGATATTCTTTTGTTTTCGAATTGACGATCTTGCCAAAAACCCGGGCTAAAATTGCGAGGCCCATTTTACGCGGAAGTTTCCGTGGCTTTGTGTAACCCTTCAATTTCTTCTTGGGACTTGTGCGCCGAAATCTCCACCAATGTGAATCGGCAAGCTAGGTCGCTTCCCGCTTCTCAAGATAAGCACCGAGAAACGAGATCCCTCATAGGCGACTTAAATCGCTTCTTGGCCTTTTCCCGCATATAAGCGCGGCGAACCTCTCTCGCTAATAGCAGCCATCCGACTTCTTTCATACTCCGGACTTTCCTACCTTCCTTCTCCTCAAGATCCGAAGTGTTCAGCTAACCCTAGCCCAACCGGCAATGGAGTAAGTTTTCTTTCTGTGTGCTTTGGATGCCTTCCTTACACCAAATCGACCTTCCTTCTCAACGACTTCTCAAGTCCTCGTGATGAGATTGCAAAGACTTCACCGTCAACTTCGCGACGCGCGGCAGAGGTGCTTCGAGGATAGAGCGGGAGGCACATGAGCAAACCATTGAAGATATAGAAGACATGAAAGAGGAATATGACAAGCTCGATGAAGCCCAAGAGCGCTATGTGAGAATAGCAACAGTAAGCTTCATTGTAACCTCGATGGATTTCTCCTTCACGATCCATTTTTCCCTAAAGTAACTCTCCCTTGTAGGTGTGGCAGGAGGTTCAATCGTTTGATTGAGGCGACGGACAAGTGATCGGCGGCCGGACACACCAAGGGCGACCATTCATACGCCAGAGGATGAATGCCGCATTCCGGTCGTTCAAGGTCGTTCTCGACACTCTTTTCAACTAGGAGAGTTGTAAAAATAATGTGTGACCTTGTATGGCAACCGGGCCTATTTTATCAATGAATTCATGTTTTGCGCCTTTTGTCATGATGTCGTCGCGATCGACTCGGATGAACTCTCCCAGTCTTCTACAAGTTTTTCGATCATAGCACGACATTATCTTGCAAATAATGCATTTTAGTCGGTCATGTATTTTTTGTTCTAAAGGCAACATATCATTCATATCGGGTTGTTTCCATCCTTTGGAATATTTTTTCTCGCTAAAGGCGATGCTTTCATACATCGGCTATATCGATGTTTCAATCTTGTCTTTTCAAGCCCCAACCTCGGGCGCTAGGATAGTATTTTTTCAAGAATCTCCCGTCGATTCTTCGATCTGAACTCTTGTCCTTGTAGAGATATCAAGATATTTGCATTTCCGGTACACATCTTAATACCCGAAAAGGACCTTCCCAATTAGGGAGACCATTTGCCGAATGCTCTATCTTTAGTCCCAAGTGGTAATAACGCTTTCCAAACAAGGTCTCCTTGGCAAAATTCTTTAACTCTAACCTTCTTATTGTAATATTTGGCGACACGTATCTTATTTTTCTCGATGTTTTTCCGGTGCTCTTAGACGGATTTGATGCGAGATCTTCCAATCCATCTATCATAAGATTCTTATATTCTTCTTTCGCCAAATCTTTTACGTAATGTAACCCATCTCGGATCCCGATTGCATCTCCCATGGCAATCTTGCATGGTGTCCATATACTAATTCATAAGGAGATGTCTTAGTAGATCCATGACATGCCATCCTAAGCCCATAATGCTTCATTAAGAACCAAATGCCATCTTCTCGGGCTTCTCCTCGATCTTTTTACGGATGATTTTAATCATAATTTTATTAGAAGCCTCGGCTTGACCATTGTCTTGAGCATAATAAGGGGATGAGTTATATAACTTGATTCCCATTTCCCTCAAAGAAAATCACAAAACTCGTGAGAGATAAACCGACTCCCTTGATCGGTTTGTTATGGTTTCAGAATTCCAAACCCGTGAATTATGTGCTCTTTTACAAACTCAACCATATTCTCTCGATGTGACCTTTCTTCAACGGGATAGCTTCAACCCGGTTAGTAAAATAATCGTGGCCAATAGTACAAACTTATGGCCTTTGCTCGATGGAGGGTGGATCGGCCAATTAAATCTATACCCCATCCTCCGAATGGCCAAGGCTTAACAATGGGGTTTAATCGTCGATCTGCGGGAGCTCTTTGAATATTACCGAACCTTTGACAATCTTGACATCCTTTGTAATACTCAAAACAATCCTCAAGCATAGTTGGCCAAAAGTACCCCTGTTCTCCCCGATTACCCACTTCATTGGTAGGCCGATTGGTGTGCGCCACATAATCCTTCATGTACTTCATACATTACTTTCTTAGCTTCTTCTTGACTCAAACATTTAAGCAAAGACCCCATCCGGAGATTTGTAATATAATTGATCATTAAGAAGCACAAACTTAATAGCTTTGTACCTGAGTTTCCGAGAAACTTTCTTCAAGGATTTTGAGGTATTCGGTAATTTCAGTTCTCCAATCATCATCAATTTGACTGGTACCTTGATCCCCACAAAGCGCCACACAAATGCGCAAGAACTTCTTGATTGTCCTTATATCAGGAAGCACTTTGGGCTAGTTTATTAGCCTCTCCATTTTGCTCCCTTGGAATATGATGAAAGATCACAATCTTGAAAGTTCTCGGTATTTTTCGACATTCTTCATAATAATTTCTTAGAATGTCATTTACGCATTCATATTCGCCGATCGGTTGCTTGATCACTAATTCGAGAATCTCCAAAGATTTCAACCGCAACGCTTCCATTTCAACAAGAAGTTGAGTCCTCGAGTAAAGCTTCATATTCTCGCCCGATTGTTAGTGATAGTAGCATTAATAGGAATAGCAAACTCAAAAGATGCCCCTTGGGTGAGATCAGCAGTAACACCCGCACCTCCTCCTTTTTCACAAGATGATCCATCAAAGAATAAAGCCCAAGGTGTAATACCAATCATGTCGCTGTATGGGTCACGATGTTGAGTAACAAAATCAAGAATAATTTGACCTTTAAATGCCTTTGCGATTCATACCTTAAATCAAACTCGATAATGCCAACACCTATTTACCGATCCTTCCTTTTAAAATCGGCATTGACAACATGTGTTTAATCACATCAAATTTGAAACTATTATGCATTCGCATTCAAGAAATAGTGTGCCGAAACTTAGTGCATGAGAAGTAAACACATAGACACAATTTTTCTATAGCCGAATATCGTGTTTTAGGGTCTAAAAGCTTTTCGGCCAAGATAAGCTACCACTCGCTCTTTTCCATCTCTTCTTGCATAAGGGCCGATCCTATGGTTAAATTATCGGCCGCCACGCATAACTTGAAAGGTTTATCTAGCTTTGGAGGGACCCGAACAAGTGGCGTCTTCATATATTCCTTTATTTCTTCCAAAGCTTTCTCGATATACGTCACTCCAAATAAATTTCAGAGCTTTCTTAAGTTTTAACAAAGGAGAAAATGGCAAGACCCCTTTCGATAGATTGAGATGAATCTTCTCACAAAATTGACTTTGCCAAGTAATGACCGCAACTCGTAAGATCATGAGGGAGGAGCAATATTTTCTATAGCTTCCATGCTCTTCTTCCCCACTTCAATCCCTCCTTTGTGAACTAAGAATCCTAAGAATTCACCAAAATTGTGGACCCCAAAAAGCACACTTATTTGGATTCATCTTTAATCCATGTTTCCTTGTGCACTCTAACGCCTTCTTCCTCGGATCAACTGTGTGCTTCTTGTAACTCTTCGACTTGGACGACCACGTCATCAATGTAAACCTCGACTATTTTGCCGATCAGCTCATGGAAGATATAATTCATAGCTCTCTCGATAAGTTGCACCAAGCATTTTTTTCAATCCGAATGTCATAACAATCCACTCGAACAAAACCAATATGGCCGGACACCCGAAGCAGTTTTTGATATATCCTCAACAAACCATAAAGATTTGATTGTATCCAAAAGATTCCCATCCATGAAGCTAATAATCTCGCACCCGGCAAAAAGATCTACTAATAGATCAAGAATCGGCATGGGATATCCATCCATAGGAGTGGCTTTGTTAAGATCTCTCAAATCTATACAAACCCTCATCTTTCCATTTTTTCTTGTAAATGTGGAACTATGCCGAAATCCATTCTCGCATACCGTTGGTATTTGTTAAGCCTACGTAAATATTTATAGTAATCCGCAAGCGAACTTGATACTCGGTGAGCATTTCACCCGGGAGAGGGTTTTATATCGAATCCACAGGGGAGGTTGGTGTGAGGTAACTAAAGAATATAACTAATCCCCTCGAAAGCAAGTAGTTAAGGAATGAAGAAGATAAAGAGATAAGGAGATTTCTATGGTTGTCTAATTCTTATCCTTGTAAGCATATGTTGGTATTGTCTTAAAGGAAGCACCCAAAGGAAAACATGGGCGAAACATGTAATCCCTCCCAAGACTTACATGCCCAACTTGTCTTATAGAGGGGAGGGGGTGGATTCCAAAGGACTCAACAGACTTGTCACTCCCGCGATCTACCACACGAACCTCGAATATAAGGTGTCATCATTAGTAACCCCGCCTAGGCACCACGCCTAAACCTAAGTTACCCCTCTAATCTATAGGGTCCTACAGATTAAAGTACTCAAATAAGAGTTGTGAACAATAAGAATAATAAGAACATTTACTTACTCAAATAAGGAGTTGATCCAATATAGAAGTCTAGGAATCATACCGGTGTTACTTGATTCCGATGGCCAAGATGTAGAGGAGTCACCGACAGTCCGGTGCTTCCTCGCCAGCCTCTTCCCATCACCAACACTTTAACTCTAGGAACAAGATTAGTTCTAGTCTCTCCGATGAGGACTATGGCTCTAATCTCTTCTTAACTTACTCTTTGATTAGATCTAATTAGATCTAATCCACTTCTAATTACATGTCTAATTGTCCTTCACTAATCTCTTTAAAGAGAGTTGATCCTTACAAGGGACCCCCTCTACAACTAAGAGATAATGAAATAGAATGAGATAGTAATGAATTAGGGTTTTAACCCTAGGGTCGGGGTCTTTATATAGGTCTTGGCGATGAACGTGAACCCTTGGATCAAACCGACCTTGGCAATTGTAGATGCAACCTCAATGCGATTGGTAAATCGCCATAGAAAGGAGAGGATGACAGGTGGGACTCACCCGGCGCCAAATTTAAATGGGCCAAGGCCGCTGTATCCAGCCTTCCCTCGACCTCTAGTTCCTTCCTCGGTGTTCTCTCGGTACTTTCTAGAATGTTTTAGTCCACTTTTCGGATTGAGTTACTTCACGGTCAAGTCTTGTCATCATATGAGATGTATATTCCGAACTTTCTCCATTCTTCTCTGCATTTATCTATTAAGTCCCCAAAAAGATATAAATCACCAAAGCTCGTGGAATTATGTTAGTTAAACCCTAGACTTATATTGATATTCATTTTAAGCCCTTATTTCATGTTAGTTGACTAGTAATTTTATGCTATAATGTGTGTCAACACATACCTACACTAGAATGAAATTTGCTTCTAGTAGCCTTTCATCCCTTTTTTCACGCGTCGGCCAATACCTTCTCTTCATAAATCTTTCGAGGAGGTTGTTTGTAGGGTTGGAATCCTTCTTTGATTGGTAATCGATGTTCAACAATTGAGCGATCTAGCTCAGCATCTCTGAATAATCCCAAGCAAAACAATCCTTGAATTCCTTTGAGGAGATCTATTAGTTCTTTCCTAAACTCGATCTAGTTGAGCACCGATATAAGTCGGTCTTGGTTTGTCACCATTGCCAATATCTATCTCTTCCAATTTATTAGCCGACTTAAAAACCATGCCCAAGCTTTCCTTTGTTACCATCAATTGAGTTCCCCATTAAAAACCATCATGAATGCCGACGCTTGATCGCCGCTGATCCCGTGATGAGGATCTTTTTAATTCTTTTTCCCGAGAAACATTTGACACCATCATATATGTTGAAACAACGACTTAAGCGGTATAATATCTTCAAAGATCATCTCGCTTGAACTATCTCAACTTCATCGCCATCCCATTGGATGAGAATTTGATGCATAGTGGATGGAACACCGACAATTAGCATGGATCCAATCTCTCCCAAGAAGCAAGTTGTAAGGCCCTTCACTATCAATCACAAAGAAGGTAGTGATCAAAGTTTTTAAACCGATCGTCAAATCAACACAAACAGCTCCATGGGTATCTCGAAAACTTGCCAAAGAAAGTCTCTTAGCTCAATGTCTGCTTTCTAGTAGATCCTCATCAATCATCCCTAGCTGGAATGTTGTATATGGCATGAGGTTAATAGCAGCCTCCTCCATCAACAAACATGTGAGTCGAGGCTTCCCCGTTGAGGTACCCTTTCAAGTAGAGGGGTCGGATGATCATGTTCCCTGCTATCAAACACCGCTTGCCTTGATAAAGTCAATTGTGCCAAGAGGTCCATCATCTCTACTATCGAGATCGAAAAGGCATCATCGTTCGAACATGCGTCTTCCTTCTCCTGATCCCACAGAACTTGTTCCATAGAAGCTTTGAATTTTATTGGGATGAAGAAAACCATGCTAACATCTCGGCCGAACGCCCACTTGCCGAATACTCTCTATGGGGAATAACCGGGCTTCCCGAGTTTCTTCTTTGGGCGCCCATATCTGCTTTGCTCTACTTTTGTTTCTTTTGAGCTCCTATTCCCGAGACGTTGGACTCTTCTCTTCCGCTCTTCCTTAGACCAGGAGGGCACCACTATCCCTTTTGCCACACGCATACTCTTGAGGAGAGTCCGGATCATCATCGTAATCCTCCACATCAGCCTAAGCTTGATCTCGCATTTTTTACCGACGTGAGGTTTGCTGCCTTTATTTTTAGGCGCCGATCATCCTCCGGGAAGCGTGCCCCCGCCTTTTCTTGGATGGGACGGTTGACTCAGGTGCTGACCCATGGTATTGCCCACCGCATTCAGGGCAATTATTCCTAGTCGACTTCAAGCCTTCGCTCCAAAGAATGCCTAAAGAAAGGGTCCCAATGAGACTCCTGCTTCTTTCATGTATTCTCTTTGCTCCAAGTGATACATCTCCTCCTCAAACCTCTCGGCTATTCTCTCTTTTAAGTCAGCCGATCCCTACGAAATTGCTTTTTCTTTTTTGCCACTTGTTCAAAGAAGTTGTACGAGATGTCACCCCTTGGTTTGGAGGTTTTCTTCCTTTCTCATTGCTCGCTATTTGGAAACCGAACACGACGCCTTTGAGCTCTACACTAGACACTCGGGGCCGACTAGGGTCAATCGATCCATTTTGCTTTTGCCCTTTTCGTGTCGTCAAGACTTTCATTGGGCCTTTGCCCTTAGGATCACCGGCGTAAAACCATGCATGTATCGAAAGCAACCATGCCCGCAGAAGGGCTTCTTATCCACCTTCATGTTGTTGTTGAACTTGAGGAGGCCCCACAGATAGCCCTCTCAATCCGGGCCGTCAAGATTCAAGAAGCTAGTGATGTTATGAGTGATCATATCATGGAAGCCACAATATTTGCCGCGGGCCTTGACCTAATCCGGACGCCTCATAGAATGATTCTCCGGTAACTTGATACGCCCCTTCCTTGACTAAGAACTCAAAGAGCTTTTTCCGACTTGAGACGCAAGTCATATGCCCCTTGAGTGTCTTCATCCAAATAAGTTAACCCGATGTCCCTGCCCCCAAGCGACCAAGAAATAGCCACCTCTTGGCCACTATCTTCATCTTCTCCTTCTTCCGTAAAGTGGTGATATGCCCTGGATAAGATACATTGCCCTTTCTCGAAAAAAAGTGTCCCTTGATGCTCGAACCGGCCATGAGTCACGTGCGCCTTGAGAGTTGTCCAAGGTCATCAAACTCCATGCCGGCCTAGCTTTCTTCCCGATACCGGATGCATACCCCGAATGGCTACAAACCAAGAACCGATGGTGGGCAAGCTCAAAGAGTAGCGTAAATTCTTTGTCTCCTCGACTACAAGAAGAACTCTTGCGGGTATGCCTCATTGTATTTCGTGTCAACCCCATCAAGTCAACGAAGTTCTTTTCATTGAACCATCAGAAGTATGAATGGAATTTGTCTTCTAGTTCGCACCATTCCAACAGAGTTGGCCTAAGAACGTGAAAGCAAACCATGTGAAAGCTCTACCAGAAGGGATGATGGAAAGAAGCGAACCTCCATGCTTCATCATTGGCAAGCTCTCCTAATCGAACCGTGACACCAATCGATGTGTTCGTAGTAGAAGTGTCATCTTGTCCAGAACTTGGTCAAGCCTGCTGGAGGCTTCAACCGAAGGAAGCACCACTGCTGTACCAATCAGATAGGGTGACCGATACACATAGGGCCGATTCTTGGGCTTAATCCCAAATTGGTGTTGCATCATATCGCCATCCTCGCTAGAGTATATCCACATTTGAATTTTGTGGTCCATGAAATTGTCCCCGACCGGCCCAAAGCCGCCTATATCCGTGGATTTGGCATAGCATGAATAGCGGAGTAGTCCGCGAACTTCAGATAACCAAAATAAAGGGATTTCCGCAACCCACCGGCCATTGGAGCTATTGAGTAGGTGTTGTATGTTGAGGATCCTGTGTGCTCCCGAACGCCGGCGCCTCCATGTGTCTTGCTCCGGATCCCTCCTCGGTTTTTTCTCCGTGTCTTGTTCCTCTCCCTGCATTTTGATTTGTAGCTCCCTTCTTTTGGTGGTGGCTTTGGGCACATGTATATATCTTGGCCCCCCGAAAGCTCACCAAGCCGAGCCTCAAAGTTTTGATCAAACTGGGTCCAAAGCTAGCCTTCATGATATCACTGAAAAGTGTTGAAGAACGCCGTGTTATGATTAGTCATTGCTCTCCCAACTAATGCAAATAATCTCTTCCATCCGACGAATTTCTTTTCAGACCTGGTTCCTCATCTTCCTTTCCCCGCCCCTTCCTCGCGTGTCGAACCGGTTGAGCATATTCCTTATCACCGGCATCACTACCTTTGAAGATCTCGTCTTCTGATGATTGTACCGCTTCTTGTTCTTGGAGAAGCATGACATGCACTTTCAGAAGGTCGCAAGACATATCTTCTCAATCAGGCCTCCAGTCAGGAGGCAAGTCATCCATCCGAGCCGAATGACACGCTTTTGTCGACGCTGTCGCATCGTGTTCTGACCTTGAGTTGTCCTTGCACGGCGTGCCGTGCGTGTAGGCACAAAAACTTACCTTGCGCCGCGCACACCGACGTTTTAATAGTCGGGCTTTACTCTCTGGCCGCCTCGAGCCTTGAGGCGTGCCACCAATTTGACCCGTTAATTGACAAGGATAAACGTGAGATCCGAACATACC